>JAIUZE010013895.1:0-27621 GCA_022085475.1 Heliosperma pusillum
TATAGAGAAAATATGGAGTCGGGTTTTGAAATTGTTTTTACGGAATTGACTCGGGTTTTATAATTATATTACGGTAATTGATTAGATATAATTATATATTAAGTTAATTAAACTAAATATCAAGATATTATGTTATTGTAATCAAAAGAAAGAAAAATATCAAGCCCTATTAGAGGGTAGAAGAGCCGTGTGGTTTGGTGAAAAATCGGGTCTGATTTTGAGCGATTTGCGTAATTTTCGTTAACGGATCGATAAAGTTATAAATATCTTAGATATTATTATTAGTTTAATCATATAAATTAAAAGATCTTAAGGTGAGTGGAAAAAGGTGACATGGGCGTGTGACTCATGCCAAAGTCGGGTTTCGGGTTTGTTTCGGGATTTAAAATGACTCGGGAATAGTTAAATGACGTTCGGGTTAAAACCGTAAAAGTTATTCTTTAATTCCAAATAAATTCAAAATAATTATATTAAATTTTCATAAATCTAAATAAATCTTAATAAAAATAAATTAAAAATATTATTTTTTTAAATAAAATTTCGGTCTTCAAAATTACAAGGCGAGTCGGAAAAGTCAACGAAAGTCAAAGTTGATTTAAAAACGGGATTCTCATGGAATCTCTCAAAAATTCCAAATACGAACTCGGAATTTCAAAATTCAACTGGAAACAATAAATTCCACTTTAAAACTTAAACAGACTGAAAAGTATCCTTAAGATATTTTACTAGACAAATTGGGTACTTTTCGGGTTGTTACAATTGTTATGGAAATTAACTGATCCTGATTTTGAGCTGCTTGAAATATTTTCCGAATTAGTAGGGCAAACTATACTGCAATCTTCGATTGGAGATTTGAGGATATTAAACCTTGACCCAGAAGAATCTTCAATGTTATTCTTGCCGAAATTGAATATTTTTTGAGTTTGGGTCGTAACCATGTTGTTCTTGCTTTGGTTAGACCAGAGCCCGGACTGTTTATCCGATTTTTCGTTTAATCGCTTCCTTTGTTGCTTCTTTACCATCATCCAATCCCCGAATCGCTCTGGTGCTGTTTCCTCGTCTCTAACGTCGTTGGCTACCATAGTAGTATTTGAATCTTCGGTGCCTAACGCCTTAGTTGTCTCAATTGCTACATCCGGAGACTCCAGAGTACTCATTTTTTTCCTAGGACATTCATCTTTCATATGTCCAACTCGGCCGCAATTGTAGCACATAAGGCGTATACCTTCATACTGAATATGATAAATTTTGCCCTTCATCCAGAATCTAGATAGGAGCGGCTTCGAGATGTCTAGTTCGATACTTATTCTAGTGAATTGCCCCCGTTCACCCGAGACAGTATTCTTACGAATACGAACTACTGTTCCAATTTTTCCACCAATCTTTTTAAGAAATCTTTCAGTAAAATATTCCACCGGAAGATTGGGGATGCGAACCCAAGCAGTAAGGTGCTGTAGTTTATCATTTGAAGGCGTAAAGTTAGGAATCCACCTACGAATAGTTAGATAATGATCGTCAATCATCCACGTCCCTTGTGTGATTAAATGTTCATAGTCGTCTTGTATTGAAGTAAAACGAGCCACATAGTAGGAATGACCAAGGTCCGTAAGAGTTAATTTACCCTTGATTGACCATTTGGAAAGGAGCTTTCGCATTAGCGATAAATACCCAATGTTCTTATCGAACATTTTGATGATTAGGGAATGTCTCCAGGGTTAACGTATATCTCGCTTTTCTTCCTTGGTCAACTTAATTATAGGAGAGGAAGCCTCGTCTTCGTCAAAATTGGAGGGCTCGTCATCATCCGAATCATCAATCTCCAGTTCTTCGATGTCGTGGAAGATGGCTTCAGTCGACTCGTCCCGGGAGCCCTTCACAATATCCTTAAAGGATAATATGTTGGTTTCTTCAGTCCGGAGTTCGTTTCCTACCGAGTTAGGGCCGTTTCCATTACCAGAATTAATAGAATCTCTCGCAAGAAATTCACTCAGATGAATCTTTTTTCTTTTTACACTCTTGGATGATTCCATATTAGAGTTATCATTGTTGGAATGGGCAACGATTGGAGCCGAGTTATTTGATATCCCTGGCGGGATACCTTCAATGACTGGGGTCATTCAAATTAGGGAGAATTTTTAGAGATAGAAATTTTTAGAGAGAGAATATTTTAGAGCGAGAATATTTTAGAGATCGTGAACATAATGAAATAAATATATAAAGTACCCATATACATCAATTTGATTTTATTTATGTCATATTTCATAATAAGCTAATTATTTTAATTATGTACTCCCTCCTATTCTACATAATCTTCCCTCTTTCCCTTTTCATCTATTCAAAATAGTTTCCCTTTTTTCTTATTTAGTAAACTGTTATACTTATTTTAATCACCTCACCCCATAACAATATCCCACAATACCCATACTTTATCCTATTTTAATCACTTTACCCCACAACAATACTTATTTTAATCACCTCACCCCCACAATAATACCCCACAATATCTTCCCTCTCTCCAATCACCTCACTCCACTACAATACTTACCTTGTTTAATTAATCACCCTTAATTTTTGTGTCATCCATGAAAGCGGAACGTTATCGGGAATAGGAGGGAGTATATAATTAAAAATGACGACAATGACTAAAATATTAGAAAATCATAACAGTGAAAATTGATAATAGTAACGATGGTGATTGTGCCCATGATAGTGAGATCAGACAATGACATCAATTAAACCACTGCTATTATTATTATACTCCCTCCTAGTCACTCATTTCTTCCCCTTTCCCTTTTAAACAAAAATTAAGGAAATGAATTTAGACTACACAAAACACACTACCCCACATACAAATGAATTTAAACCACACAAAACACACAACCCTACATCCAAAAAGGGAAAGAGGGAAGAAAACCCAACTTACCTAATAAGGAAAGAGGGAAGAAATGACCGACTAGGAGGGAGTATTAAGTAGATTCAATCACGAGTTGTACTACAACTGGTCTTATAGTTTCTTAGCATTATAATAATGTTTTTGAGCTCAATTGAGAAGTTTATAAGCTTTATTCTAATGTTTTTGAGCTCATTTACAAAAATCTTAAACGAAAAAACTCATAGTTAACTTTACACGCTCAAGAAAAATACACATAAGCTCAGCAAGATATCTTATGGTTGTGCAATGCGCTTATTCACCTTGTGGTATAGTCGTATTTTTGTAACTACATAACTACATAGAAGAACCTTAAGGCTCTATTTTGCAAAATTAGCTTATAAGGTACCTCAAAAATGAAGAGCAAACAAAAACTGAAAATTTGTTGATAAGCTAGGTAAAACGTAAGAGCTGATAAGGTAGCTGATTATATATAAAAAAATCTTTGACAATTTATCTTAAAAGATAACTGATTTTTTTAGTAAAATGAAATAAAAAAGAACATAATAAGTAATTAGTTTTATAAATTAAAGGGGTACAAAAAATAAAGTAAAATTACTTATAACTTGAACATTACCCCATGTCCTTTTTCTCACATGCTACCGCAGCTAACTTTTCATCCCATCTAACTTATTTTGTAAATAAATTTCTTACTTAACACTAACAATAAAATAAGGTAGATGTAACTTTTGACAAATAAGCTACTTTGGTCACATAAGCTTGCTTGTTTGCCTTATCAAACGAAGCCTAAGGGAAAGCTCATGGCTAAGACCAATTCTCTTTAAAATTGTTTTAACTTAAGACGACTCTCACACCAGATTAAAATCGAGGTGAACTAAAAGAAGGTTTTGAGAGATATCAAATTAAGATGATTTTAAGTAAAAGCAATTCAATAACTAATCATCCATAATATATAACTTTTCTATACACATTTTCAAACTAATATTTTTTATAATTATTTTATGGAACTTATATATTTTCTAGCATGTGGCGATATGATTAAGATATGCACTCAAAATCATTCCTCTAATTCCAATACAGAGTTTTTGTTATGACAAAAAAAACATACACATATTTATGTATGTGAATATTTATCATAACCTTTTCCCCCTCTTATTAAATGTTATTTTTGGGTAATAGTAACGAATTTTTATGATTAACATTTAATAGAAATTATTCAGGCTTTAATGTATCATGAAACTATTAATTAACATAAAAGAGTTTTATATTAATAAAATATAAGATGTATATATATTCTTAAAATTTAATTAAAAAAATGTAAATGTTATCAATTAACTCTAATATTTACAACATTGACGCAGAGGAGCGAGAGAAGAAAAATATAGAGTAGAAGAAAAGATGTGTGCATGTCATATGAGCTAAAATTGTCAAATTATTATGAGTATTCACAATTAAGTATTTCGTGTTGATTCTAAGTTATGATTTGGTGAAAAATAAATAAATAAATAGTCTTTAGTTATGGCATCGCTAAAATGTGATGGATAAAATTGTTTAACTTTCAATTTTACCTCTATCTGCTGGTATTAAATTTGTTGCAGTAGAGGTAAATACTAAATTAACGAAAACCAAGATTGTTATTATCATAATTGGTTTTGAATTTTCTTTCTTGAATTGGATAGCCATCATTTTTTATTTTAAATATAACTATTTTTCATTTGTTAAATATATAATAACATGTACATAACATTATTATAAATTACAATAGCATAGATAAGCCCATAAATATATGAGGTAAATAAAGACATCTTTCTTGTAACCAATAGTTATAATTTAAGGTTAAGATTAGAAACTCCATAAGCTAAAAATATCTTTTAATACAAGCAATGAATAGTTGTCTAAGCAATCCAGCATTTTCCCCCCCTTTTAGTTTACCAACTTCTTTAATTTTAACTACAAGCTCATAATAGCCTATTAAGTTCTTAAAATTTTATATAAAGAAATAAACTTTATACTCTTTTCTAATGTAACACCCGCAAATGTACCCTATTTTTATAGTAAAAATATTATACGGATACTTTTTAGCGAATTTTAGTTTTAGTCTAGAATTTAATTTCCCGTGCCTATTTTAGAAAATCCGAGTTCGTTTTCGGACTTTACGCGAGATTCTGAGTAAGTTGCGTCTTAAGACGTTTTTGGGCTTTTTCTCATGTTTTCCACTTAGTCGCTCATACTCCCCCTTAACCCTAACTCTCCCTCATTTAACATCTCCTCCTTCTTCACCAAGTAAACCCAAAACCCTAGCCTCCATATTCTTCCAAGCTTAGAATCGTCACAACTCCTTCGTTTCTCGCTCTAATTCACTCAAGTTCGTCTTATTCTTTTCCTCTCATCGTCCTCTATCCGTATTGGTAATAAAATTACCGTCTTTCTCGCTTTTCAATTTATCCGTCTTTCTCAAGGTGAATTATATTCATCTTTTGTCGTCTTTGTATAGGTGGAGACCTTCAAGACTCCGATAAGGATTACTACCTAGTGGAAAAAGACTTAGAAATCGATTGAAGACGCGAAAAGGTAACGGTGAAGGGTTACTCGATATCATTTACGTGTTTTATGTGTTTTCTATGTTAGAAGTCGTATTTAGAATAAGGTTAGTAATCATAGGAATTGTGTTGTTTGATGATGGTTGTTGTTAGTTGATAATTGATATGAGAATTGATGGTTTGTGATGATAAATGATGATTGTTGTATGTTGTTGACAAATCGCGTGCCTGAGACCAGGATGCTGGCAGCGTCGTGTGGACACCAGCAGCGTTCCCTGGCGTTGGCAGCGTTTGATGCTGCCAGTTTTTCCTTCGTTGAGCCTTTGAATTCTAGTCCCGCCTTGACTTTCCTTGACCCTTTGGACTTAGTCTTCTTGCATTGATGAATTGTTTGTAGCCCACACCAATTGTCGGGTTTGGGTCTCGGGTCTCGAGTTTGACCTTGACTTTGGTTGACTTTCGGGTTTGACCTTGACTTTTGTTGACTTCCGGGATTGACTCTAAAAGTTAACTTTAAATATTAATGTTTCGAATATATATGATAATCCCTTTCGCTTGTATCGCATGTTTTGTGGCGGTTTTTAGTATGTCCCACTTTGAGTCGGTTTTACAAATGTTACGGTTTGAGCACTATTTTGTTATGTACTTTGTACTCTCATTCCCTTGGCTACCTCCACGTTCGTAAGGCTAGAATGTCGGAACGGGGAGTGTATCCTTACTGCTTAATTGCATGTGTTAGTGGGCATATGACGACGTTTTTGGGAGGCGAACGCTTTGCGTTGATCGACCCGGCCATCAAATGTTGTATGCTTGCGAGGTGGTGTCATTGCATGTAGCGTACCGCTTGTTGTGAGGCTTGTGCTCTTTTCCGCCTCTTTCGTGAAGGTTGATTGAATTTGGGGTACTCGGCGTCTATGATTGACCGAGTCTTGGATGCGAAATGTCATCGCATGTCGAATCGGAAAACGTTTATTCCGAGAGTCTGGCCAGGTTTAGACTTGGACCGTGTTATGATCGTCGTCCTACCAGAAGGATATTAGTCTACATATACGAAATGTAGCATCGTGTATGCGTTCAGGGCAATGTTTTATCCCGTGGATGCCTTTTAATCATACTTGCAGGGACACGGTGCTAGTGCGTGTCATTTTGATATACGATTATTTTAGACCGTTTCCTCTATTTATTTTCTTATGTTTCATTGCATTTAGTTTAATTCAGCGTCGGTTTTATCGTATTTTGGCCCTTATCCCGTGTACTCCCATATCATCTAATTCCGTCTCATTTTATACGAAATATGTTAAGACAACGACGAGACGGGATGAGAACCGAAAAACCGTCACAAAAATAAACTAAAAGAAATAAAAGCAAAGAAGAAAAGAAGAAAGAGGAAGGTCGGAAATGGCCTCCAGCCGGTCGGACCAACCGGCAGCCGGCCAGACCGGCTGGGTTGCGCACAAAGGAGAAGAAAGACGGAAATGGGCAGCAACCTCCAGCCGGTCAGGGCCTTACTTTTCATGTTGAATATGCCTTCCCTTACTTATTTCATATCAAAGTATCCATCTTTAATGCTTTCCTTCACTAGTATGAGTGAGTAGTGTTAGACTAGGGTTAGATGGGGGATTTAATGTGAGTTTATGGGTTGATTATGGTAATTGGGCATAAAGATTAAGTCTTTTGGTAGTCTACTTGTTTTGTGCACACAAGGTGTTTGTTGAAATGCTTGAATGAGTAATTTGAGTCTTTCTCATGTTTTATTTCTAGTTTGAGTGAGAGCTTAGACTTGTATTGTTGTTGTGTGTGTGTTGGATGTTTAGGGGGAGATTAGAGCGAGAACCCAATCAAACCTTAGACTAGGGCTCGTCTCGCATCGAGAGTTGGAGGCTTGCCCTTTAATCCGTCTTACACCGAGAGGTGGAGACATGTTTAGACTCGCCTTTAGACTAGTCCTAACCCCCACCATAATTGACCTATACTTGCATTAATGAACCCATCCACCCTAGTTCCTTTTAATTATCGTTTTACATCGCATCTTTGCCTTCTTGTTAGTCTAGTTTGTCGTTAATCCTCTTCAACTTACTAATTGCTAGAACAAAACTAGAATTCGATTAAACCGCCTTAGAACCATAATCACCGTCTCTTGGGATCGACCTCCTTACCCTACTACATTAATTAGTTTGGTATTGAGTATTACAAGTTTTTGTTTGATACGGGAGAGGGCGACTAACCCTGCGTCACATTTACCGTGAGAGATGTCGTCAACGTATTGTACGTTTGAATGGATGGTTATATGATTGTTTATTTGTGATCTTTGGATGACTTGGCATGGTTTGTTTGTCGAGTCTCAATCTTATCAAACTTATGCCGCTAACGGTGAGATGCAAGCCGTAGTGAGTGTATATGGTTGCCTAAGAGTGTCTTCCCCGTGTCTATCTATAGTATGATGGTTACGAATTTGTAATTCATGAGCTCTTATCTTTACATATGGAATTGCTTATTTATCCTTATCGTATTTCACATGTATATCTATATATGCATGCTTCTACTTTTGTATTTCCGTTTATGTACGTTTAATGTGATATGGCTGGGAGAACCCGGAGTTACTCCCCACTGACTGTGGCGTTCATGTTTTTCATGGATGAACAGGTTGCTTGATTGGATAGCTTTTTGCTTGTGGTATTTTGGGTTCGGGTGTGAGCTAGCGGGCGTTGGCCTGGAAGATTCACCTCTGGACGTTATTTAGCTAGTTTGCTAATCACTTTGACTTTGATAACATTTTGAGAGACTTCGTCTCTTTATAGTATTTTATACTTTGGTTTGTAATATTTGACATTCATCGTATTTTCTATTTGCATGTAAAAAGTTTTAAAAACATCGTATTTTCCGCTAATTAAATCACATGCTTGTATGTTTTATTTCCGCATTCGCGAGGGTTGTCACATCTAAACATACACAAATCAATGGAAACATTTATCAGCCTCTGTATTTATCCGATGAAGAAACCATAACCATTGACCAATGTCATCGATCAATAATATTAATTGAAATGACCGTTTAATTCTCCCCCACTGATTAAAGCGGTTCATTTTAATAAAGTTAAATATTGAAGATGGAGCATATTGACACTTTAAACTGAAGGAGCGTGAAGAATGTTTGTTCTCTTGTATCATTTACACGTCTTTGGATGTTAGTTTGACATATTTACAAAGACCTTTTAAAATTTGTTACAATATTCCTGCCATCATGACCCTTTTATGCACAAGACTTATATTATTATTTTTTCTTATTTTTATTTAGTCTTGAAGTCCGGATTATTAAAAACTCTTTTTTTCTCACTTTGTGTATATATCATAGTAAGATTATCTTTATAATTGGTATTGTGTCTTAAAACAAGGCCATGACCATGTTATTTATAATAGTAAATGTGTGGTTGTCGAGGCATATATTCTACGTATGGGTTGCAAATTAAAAGTCACCTTTTAAACTTGCTAAATAACTCAGAAGAAAAGTGCGCGTAGGATACAAGTCACAAGCATCTAAAAGGCATCACAAGTTAATCACTTGCAAATGGACACTTATATTTGCATGAAAACATTTCATTGGAACAATGCCGAGTTTTAAACTTTAGCTTCCAAGACAAAGTAACAAGCTCAAGTTGGTCTCTCGTACGACCACCTTTCCTATATTAGTTATATTTTCGTGCAAAATTATTAAGATATGTCATCTCGATTATTTAAATTATTATATGATAATGAATAAAATAACCTTAAACGTCAAATATAAACCATAAGTGTGTCACCACATGGCTTCATCGCTAAACCGGTAATAATTAATATCACTAATTATCAATCAACATTGGCATATAACAACACTCCCCAATGGTCGGATAACACAAATTACAATATTCACTGTACTCGAACCTGGTAAAAAAAATTGTATTATTTCCCTCCATTAATCCAACTCTAAACCCTCCTAGAATACAGTTTGACTATCAAACCCCATTAAACGCCCGCTACGTTACTTGTCAATCGTTATTGGTCAGAAATGACATAAAGAAAATCTCTTAAAAGCATTGACTGCAGCGGCCAACGTCTTTATATGACAAATAAGATTAATGACAACTAATAAGGGTAAAGTCGCGTTCCCTAGATCAAAGTAAACCTAACTCAATATTAACTAATAGTGAGTGATAAGTAAGGTATCAAATCCACAAGGAGGCGGTAATAATCTAGTTTGCTAATAACTAAGTCTATCTTAAGAAACAATTTTTGAAGGTTTGAATTTTTGTTTCTGAACTAATTGCAGTAACAATAATAATAAAGAATGATTTCAGTAAGATTAAAAGTCTATGGTCTTAGGTTCACTAGAATTATTATTAGGGGTAGAGGGATAATTAATTAACATGCAATAAAGTTATCTAAGGTCAGAAGATCGATCAATTCAATTATGCCCTTTAGATCTACTATTTAACATGCAATCGCTATCATTAAACGAGTTCTATTTAATTATTGTAGCTTATTTTAGTCTTAACCTTGTCGGTGAAAATCCTAATTTGCGAGACTAGTATGTTAATCCGGGCCAGTAATCAATTAACTAGGTTTTTAAAGGATTCGAGTGTGTGGAGTATAGACCTACCTTTAGGGTTTCTATATTTGATGCGTAAAGAAGAAGAAGAAGAAGAAGAAGAAGAAGAAGAAGAAGAAGAAGAAGAAGAAGAAAATGTCTTTACTTTGGATGTTTTTGGAGGAGGATTTGTGTAGGACAATATTAGTGGCGTTTATATGAAGATGAAAATTATTTTGCGGACTTTATAACGTAATAAAGGTAATTAGGTGTTTTCCTTTAATTATGTTTATAGAAAGTGAATTATTAACATGATATAATGATTGATTGTATGATTAATTGTTTGTGTGGTTATTTATGCTTATGATTCACATATTTAATTGCATTTAATGTTCATGTTGTTATTCTATTTTCAATTATTCATTTGGTACGCGAACTAGGGTTTAAATCGCAAACCTTAGTGTCTTTAGAGGTGGCGCGGCCGTGGGAGTGCCGTGGCCTAGTTTTTCGGCCTACTCCTTGTGAGAGAGGCTAGGGTTTATTTCTTTTGAAGTATTAGGATGTTGCAGCGCTAAGGTTATAGTATGTTAGACTATAACTTTGCGCGTAAGTACCCATGTTATACCTATTTGAGCTATAAATTAGAAAATGACGTTATGATGCGGTGTACTATAACAGAACTTGTTGTGGTGACATGGCGATTTGTACCGTGAATTCGACCCCTCAATGATGGTGTTATATGGGTCTAACCCGTGACGGAAGAGAGTTGTAGTTGATGATACTATAACCGCGCACGTATAAGTAAGGTTATAACTTGAAATACTATAACTTCACTAAAGTTGAGAAAAGGTTATAGCTGAAGGTACTATAACTTTACTGAAGACCGAAGTTAAGTGAAGGTTATACTTGATGATACTATAACCTGATACGCTTCCTAATGTTATAGCTGGATGTACTATAACTCTGCTGAAGTTAAGTGAAGGTTATGGTTGATGATGCTATAACCTGACAAGCTTAACCAAGGTTATAGTTGGGGTTACTATAATTTCACTAGGGTTGCGTGGAGGTTATAGTAGGAGGTACTATAGTATTGAGTTGTTATATGCTTATGTGTCTTGTGTTATGGTTGCTTGAACTATAACATGACCTTTGAGGTATAATGTTATAGGTCCGGGTACTATAACCTTTGGTCATTTGTGCTTGTTATGTGTGGTATTATGGTTAGTTGAACTGTAACACTATGTTTGCATATCATCTTGTTTTTACTCTCATTCTTTGAGGAGTAAAGCTGTTAGTTAAACTGTTTTATGAGTTGAGGTTGAACAGTCAGTTAAACTATTCTATTGAGTTAAGTCCTAATGTTGTTCACGCATGTTTTATAAAGTCAGTGAAGTTGTGCATTTTTTTGTTGGCTCGTTTGAATAGATTATGGTAGTATCAGTTAAATACTATCGGAATGAATCAAGAGCCGCCCTTCGAGGGTTTATTTGGTCTATGTTCGGGGGTGGCCAGAGACATCAATTAAATGCTCTGGGTCCTGAGTGTCGTTCGATGTACAGTTAATGCATCGAGAGGTCTGGCCACGGCTTAGGCATATAGGCAGTGGTGATAAACTGTACATAGTACCACGAAGGCAGTTGTTATACACTCCACAATCGACAGAGGCAGTGGTTATGCGCTTTGTCAAGTTAGAGGCAGTCGGTATACGCTCTAACATGCGTTCACTCTATTCGTTATGCTTTGTTGCTAGCATTGCGCCTTATATTGCTATGGACCATGTGCTACTTTGAGTCTTAAAGGTATTCATGGTCTATTGGTCACATATGGTATAGATCTGTAGGATTGGATTCATGTAGGTTTGGTTCCGTCTTGGTAAGTTCGAATGTATGTCATATTATATAGATTGCTTCAAATGTCATTTGTGATTACTCTCTATTGTTATATATTGTTATTAATTCAGCATGCTGTAAACATGAGTGGGAGAGCATCTAGTTACTCCCGACTGATTGTCAACCCCCATTCTCAGGTTGAAGTGGTTGCTGCTTGTCTGGATGCTATTTATGGAGAGACTTGTGGCGAGGCGAATAAATTGTTAGGAAGTTAATCTAGTTTCAGGATATTAATAATGTATTAGTTTAGTTTTGGATTTGGGTATCGATCCGGATTGGTCAGGTGTTTCCGCCCCCTTGACCATATTTATCTTTGTACTCTGATGGATTATTTATTATTAAGATATTTCTTTTGTTTTAATAATCCGGATTGTTATAGTTGGTATCAGAGTGAACACGCTCCCTACTCTCACTTAGTAAATGACTAAATTAAAATGGCTTAGTTAAATTGAAAGAGAGTAAATGGGGTAGAAACTGAAAATGACCTTTTATGTACTTTGATATATTTTATCTCTACTTTCATGTGTAATTGTATGATTCAGAAATGTGTAGAGTGTGTGTTAACATGTTTTGGTTATATTGAACTTTATTTCATGTTTGGTTTTTTTTCATATTTGATTCACTTGTGATATAGTAGTATATATAAGATACGACTAGGATATAGTCCCTTACTTTTTTAAGAGTTATTTTGTAGAATTAGTTCATTTGAACCACTCGTTTGAGGATCCGTAGTTATCATCTTGTAAAGGTTGGAGATTGTGTAATGGAAGTGCTTATCATGATCGTGACTATAAAGGAAAATGTGAGGTGTTATCTTATCCCATATTTGATGGTTTAATTTAGGAGTTTATCATGGTTAATGATGTGAAGGAGATAAGTTATTATTGATATTCTAGGTGCATAGTATGGTTGTATTGAATTGTAGAATGGAACTTAATTTTAGGGTATTGTCTTATCATGTTGTGGATTTACAATATTTGAGGATATATATAGATTCGCGTAATTTATAGTGAACTCGTTTAAGGTTTGAGTTGTTAAGGAGAATCTTTGAGTTCGTTTATGATGTTAGTAAAACATAATCATTTTGTTGGAAGTTCGCCTTCACCTTGTTCGATCGAGGTATGTTGTTGATGACAGAATACTATAGAATGCCTACTGCTAATTTCGAGGATATGGGTAATGAATATTGTAACACCCCATATTTTATAATAACGAGTAATTTACTAAAGTTGTGAATTTTATAAATTCGTCTTTTACTTTTATTGGTTAAAATATTTGACGTCGATAATTTATTATTTCTTGGCTGTATAAATGTTAAATAGAATTTAGTTTAGTTGGGTATAAATCGTCGCATTTCAGTATGTTATGAGTTCATAATCGGATTCTACGCGAAAATCAAAATGACTTGACCCAATATGAAATTTGGGCCTTCTATTATTCATCTTCTAAAAACAAACCCACCAAAACCCCCTCCTTCCTAAGATTTTCAGCACATTTCTCCTCCTTCTCCTTCTTCTTCCTAAATACAAAACATCATTAAAATTCCATAACTCTATAATCTTAAGACGGATGCCATTTCTCCGTCTCTCAACGAAACTCAACGATTTTTACATTAATCTTCTCCTCTCATCCTCCTCTTTCTTTTCATAACATAAAATATCTATTACCTCCAACTTTTTTATAAAACCCATTTTTCTAGATCTAAACTTAAGACGAGCATAACTTCTTCGTTTCTTAACGTAATTCCATTGCGTTTAATGTTTCAGAATCCTCTCACCATCCTCTTTCTTTCTATCTAATAAAAGATTGAAACTTTTAACGTTGTTTTAAGACCGTCTTTTACCATATTTCGGTTTTAGGTTCTTGTCGCTTTATTTATCGGGAAAAGATGTATTTTGAAGATTTTGGGTCAAGGAATTCATGTGGGTTGGTAGTTAGCTTGGAAATCGAGGATTTGAAGTGCTAATCGAGGTAACAGTGATGGGTTACTCGATATCAATATGTGTTTTAAGTGTTAATTGTAGTTTCATTTAGTGAAAGATGGAATCTTTACCTTAATTTCATATGGATATGTGTTAGTTATTCATTCATATGTGTGAATTCATCTCATATGCTTATCTTTCACTAATCTTATGCTAACTTACATTATGTTGTTAATTATGTCTACTTATCATGCTTGAACTTGAGTTGGGTGATAAATGTGCCTTTGGTTGCCTTAATTGATCTTGTCCAATGATTGGTGATGATTAAGATGCATTGAATGTTGTTTGTTGATGATAAATGTTGTTTGGATTAAATGGGTACCAAAGGATTTGGAATAATTGTTGTTGTTGACTGTGTTTTTCGGGCATGTTGCCCCAGCCGGCCCACCGGCCGCCGTTCACCCCAATCGGCTGGGAGCCCCTGTAGTGAAATTGGACAAATTTGATGATTTTGGTGTAGTGTAAGTCCCAGCCAGCCCGACTGGCCGCCAATCCCCTCAACTGGCTGGGCACCCTTTTATATTTTGGTTGTTATTTTATGGACTGCGTGTCCCAGCCGGCCACCCGGCTCCCGCCTCCACCAGCTCGGAGTCCTCCTCTTGCCCTTTTCTTCATTTTTTTCATTTTGCATGTGACCCTAGCCGGCCGCCGGTCACACCCACCGGCTGGGGATTCCCGTATCACTAATGTTGTTATTCGATATTGTCGTGGTGCCAGCCGGGTACCTTGCAGCCAGTCCCCCTGACTGGCTGGGACCCCCTGTGTCCCATTTCTTCTTTATCTTTCACTTGTCTTCACATGTAATAGTTTGTATGGTTTGTTTATCTTATAAACTTACGTAATGACATTAAATATTCATGTTTAGAATATTTATTATCTCACATGTTTTATTTAGATGTCTTGTGACGGTTTTATGATATTCCCCCTTTGAGTTGGTTTTGACTTATGTCATAATTTGATTGTCATTTAATGACAGTTTTGAACTCTCATTTCCCAAGCACACTTTATACTCGTTAGAATTAAATATTGTCCAATGAGGTGTAACCGTGATGTCATTCTGCATTTGTTTAGTGGGGATATGACGACATTGTTGGGAGGCGAATGCAATGCGTTGATCGACCTGGCCGTCAAATGTTCTATCCTTGCGAGGTGGTGTCATTGCATGTAGCCTACTTGCTTTACTTTGACTATAGATCTCTTTCCGCCTCTTTCGTTTGGTTTAGCCGAATTTGGGGTACTCGACGTCCTTTCTGTTGATCGAGTCTTGGATGTGGCACGTCATACCACATGTCGAATCGGGAAACGTCTTATCCCGAGAGTCTGCCCAGGTTTAGACTACGACCGTATTATTATCGTCGTCCTAACAAGAGGATTAGAGTCTTGTGTGTGCAACACGTCTTATCGCACACAGTTCAGGGAAACGTCTTATCCCGTGGACATGTTTGTCTAGCTCATGAGTATAAGATTCGTCTTATCGTATACGGTTCAGGGAAACGTCTTATCCCGTGGAATTAAATTGACTTGACTTTCTATTGTACATGGTGCTAGTGCGTGTTATTTACTGTGAGAGTTATATTGCTACATCTGTATGTTTGGATGGTTGTTTATAAGATTTGAACATATGTGAATATTGGGTTGGATTCTTGTATGAAATAGATGATTGTATTGGTTTGGTATACGGGTCTCTACCTTATCAAGTATATGCCACTAACGGTGAGATGTAAGCCCTAGTGTGAATATAGTTGCCTAAGAGTGTCATTCCCGAGTCGTTTAATAACATGGTGCTGTTTGGTATTTCACATGCTTATATCATATTATCTTGAATTGTATGTTTGTACTTCACATGATTCACTTGTATATAAGGTTCTACATGTTTAATTGTTGTTTATGTATGTTTACTTGTGATATGGCTGGGAGAACCATGAGTTACTCCCCACTGACTGTGACATTCATTTTTATGAATGAAAAGGTTGTAGGTTGGTGTTTGCATGGGGTTGTGGCGAGTGAGCTTGCGAGCGTTGTTCTTACATCGATTCACCCTTAGCGTGTAGTATATATTAGTGTATTATCTTAATTGTGTTTTATCAAGGGATCAGTGTCCCTTGTATTTATTTAAGATGCAATTTGTATAAATGATTTATTAAATAAGTTTTGGTTTATAATATAGTGACATTCGCGGTTTTTCTTTTAAAGTTTTTAAAATCTTGTATTTTTCCGCTGCAAATCTATGTGTTTACTTTACTGTGAAATCGCGGGGTGTCACAGTTGGTATTAGAGTTATAACGCTCCCGACGCATATTCGTGCACCCCAACCGTAAATACTTAACCAATGAATAATGAATGAGAGATGGGTAGACTTAAGAACCGATGTGGCAGTCTTTAGTGTACTTGATGTTTGTTAGGTTCTAACTTATTTGTTGATTGTGTTGAGTTATGTTACCCTTGTTTGTATCTACCATCTTGAGGTGGACCGTGTGCTGGCAAGAAGAAATATCCTTTGTCGAAGGTTGAAGATTAACGAGCCTATTTGAAGTGTATTTCTTCCTTATCGATGATTTCTCTTGTCCACAATGTATCTTGCTCTCTTCCTTCTATCTAGGTGCTTCTTTATTTTCTAACTTCCTATCCCCTTGTAAATTGCTCTTGTTACTTTCCTCCTTTTACTCATTTGTACCCTTAACTTCCTCATGTGACCTTTTTGTGGACACCATACCCTTTTGTTTGTGCTATATTATATTTGGTCAGAAGAATTTTGAACTTTGTGGGATGTTAGTGTTGGTTAGAATGAATTTGGGATTTGAGAAAAATGGTGTAGATCTAAGTTCACCTTATAGTAGTGATTGGTTGTATCCCCGAGGAAAGGGTGGTAAGATAATTTTGATGATTTTAATGCTTAATGCTTGCCATGACTCATGTGTGAATAATTCATGGTATTTGATGGTGTAAGGTTGATTGAGTTGGCTAGGACTTCTTAACCCATTAGTGATTTAATCTTTTGAACTTAGGAGTTTGGATGATACCTTAAGGTGTAAACTGCTTTTGAGACTAAGTGACTTCTTGTGGATTCTTGTGTGTGTGTTAGAGTATATGCTTGGTAGAAAAGTACTTGGCTGTAATTCTTGGATTTAAAAATATGATCTTATCTTATGGTATCAGTGGCTCGTTGGAAGTAGTAAGTTGTGTTGGTAGATTAAACCATGTTACTTGAGGATTATGGACATGAGTGAAATCTGATTAGATGAGCTATGACGGTGGTGCCTTAGGATGTTGATGATGACATTTTGTTAGGTGTTCTACCTTGTGGGCCATAGGACTTGAAAAGAGATTAGTATGAAGAATTCCTTGTTAGTCTTTCGGTTTTGAAAACTTTGAGTTTGTGTCTAATTTTAGAGTGAAGAAAATGTTACTATGCTTGAGTTCCAATTCCGTAATTGGGAATCCGTGTTATATGAAAGGATGGATGAATTAGGTTGTAGTCGATTTGTCAAATTTAGGTGTACCTTACTTTGATGATTTGTGGTACGATAGTCCCTTGTGAGAGACTTTTGTTATCGGGATGAGTTGCTTTGCTATCACCCTAAGTTTTAAAGGAGAAATTTTGTGGATTAAACCTTAAACCTTTAGTCGTGCCATTATCCCTTTTCTTTTCCATTCTTAAATGTTTTTGTCAAGATTGATCTTTAAGAAAGCGCATGCTCGTATCTTCGTTCTTACTCGGATATCTTCATAACTCTACTATCTGCTTTGTCTCTTGCTTATGACCTCGTTATTTTCAGCGTTCCTGTCTTGTAATCTCGTGCCTCATTATTCTCGTGTTCTCCTTGAGATTCCTTATCGTTCCCGAACTCGTTGCTGCTTTATCTTTCCTCTAGTGGATTGGATGTCTCGTTTGTTTGGCTTAGAGAATCAATGTAATGTATTATGAGACTCTTGGTCTAGAATATGTGTCTTTGAATTGAGCAAATTTGATGTTTTATTTGATCATGGGAAATATAACTTAAGCTCTAGGATGGATCCTAATAGTGATGATGTATCCTCCTTTGATGGCTTTAGTTTTTCGAGTTTGATGTGGTGGTGTTGATTCGAAGTTCAAGTTTATTGGAATGATAGTAAACATGTTTACTATCATAATAATTGCCTTGGAGATCATTTGGGAATTAAATGTCTCTAAATGTTGGATTCTAAAAGAGACTTTACTTTGGTAATTAAGACTGGTGACCAGACTTTGAGGAATATTTTCATGAGTAAAGATCGATGCATCTTGACTTATAGTTGAGCTGGATGATTTGAATAGTTGTATCATCGCCATGTGCTTGGCCATATAGGACTTGGAATTTGTAGTTTATCCCTGTTGAGATTTTGTGGTTTGTAAATGAGAAATTCCTTTAAGTTTAGGATAGTGAGCCTAAAAGTGATTCGAATCGGAGAATTGGAAGAATGGTGAGCTCATTCATCTTATGATTGGTGGTAATTACGCTTTTCTAGATATGATAATCTATGCTTGTGGATTCGAGTGTAATAATTGATTGGACTAAAGATGTTCGAATATATTTAGGAATCTTTCATGTGGATTATTTGATTGTGCATTTTCCCTCGTCGATAGACCTTAGTTAATGCTAGTTGGATACTAGATATTTGAGTTCGTAGTTTGACCTGGTGATTGTCAAGGATTTAGTAGGATCTAATGACTGAAAGCGGTTAAGGTACGACCGAGATGAGTTACATTCTCTTGAGGACTAGCTTATTAGCGATGTTTGCGATGTTAAATGGATAAAGCCCTTAGAATGATGTCGTTATGGTTTGGGTTTGGAAAAAATGCCCGAGAAGTTGACCATGATGATTTTGGTATTTTGAGTGGAGTGTTTAGTTTTTAGGCATTCTCCCTCTTTGAGCGAAAGCTTTGTCGCTCATTTCTCTCTTATCTATCTTGTCATACTTTCTTTCGGGAATAAAAACATATATACCTTTGTATATCTTTCATCTGTCGTTGCCCTTTTAGTTGACCTTCTATCTAATGGTTGCTCTTAGGACTTAGTCCTTGATTCCGCTCTAATTCTTTTCGATAAGCTCTTTTTTTGGTACTTAATCTTGCCGTCGCTATAATTTTATGTTTATAGATCTTTCTGTCGATTTATCGTGATCTTTCATCCATAAGAGACCGACTTATTTCATTTTGCTTGTTGTGTGTAGATTTTGTTACCGTGAATGCGTTGGTGCTGCTCAAGTTACTTTTAGTTGTGTGCAATATTTGGTTGTCTTGAGTTTGCGATTTGAGAAAATTTTCAAATTTTCACGATGGGTTTCAAATTTATCCTTTTAAAAGAGTTATAGAAATGAATTTTTCTACTTTCATTATACGAAAATGGATTTATGTTACTTGTATTTTGGATTTTGCGTTTGGTCGGATGCTAGAACTCGTTACTGGAGACGTCTAATAACTAGTTTTGAACTTATCAGCGTACGATTTTAGTTTTATCTTGTCTTCACTTTGGAAAGTTAGTGTTCTTGGGTGCACGACAAGAGCTATTTCGTTCCCCAGGAAGAGAGTGGTGTCATCGAAAACTTTTCTTATACACTTTTGGAAAAATGTCTTGTTTTTGAAATATCATTTCCTTGTAAATGCTTTGGATGCCAAAGGAGGGGTTATTGTAACACCCCAGAATTTATAATAACGAGAAATTTACTAAAGTCGTGAATTTTTTAAATTCGTATTTTACTTTTATTGGTTAAAATATTTTAAGTCGATAATTTATGATTTCTTGGCTATGAATTAATTTTAAATAAAATTTAGTTTAGTTGGGTATAAACCGTCGCATTTCAGTATGTTATGAGTGCATAATCGGATTCTACGCGGAAATCCAAGCGAGTTGACCCAATATAAAATTTGGGCCTTCTATTATTCATCTTCTCATAACAAACCTACCAAAACCCCCTTCTTTCTCCTTAGATTTTCAGCACATTTCTCCTCCTTCTCCTTCTTCTTCCTCAACATAAAACACCATTAAAACTCCATAACTTTATAATCTTAAGATGGATGTCATTTCTCCGTCTCTCAACGAAACTCGACGATTTTTACATTAACCTTCTCTCTCATCTTCCTCTTCCTTTTTCGTAACATAAAATATCCATTTCCTCCAACGTTTTATAAAACTCAATTTTCTATATCTAAACTTAAGACGAGCATAACTTCTTCGTTTTTTAACGTAATTCAATTTCGTTTAATGTTTCAGAATCCTGTTTTTTTCTAGCTAATAAAAGATTTAAACTTTTAATGTTGTTTTAAGACCGTCTTTTACCACATTTCGGTTTTGGGTTCTTGTCGCTTATTTATCGGGAAAAGATGTATTTTGAAAATTTTAGGTCAAGGAATTCATGTGGCTTGGTAGTTAGCTTGGGAATCGAGGATTTGAAGTGCTAATAGAGGTAACGGTGATGGGTTACTCGATATCAATATGTGTTTTAAGTGTGAATTGTAGTTTTATTTAGTGAAAGATGAAATCTTTGCGTTAATTTCATATGGATATGTGTTAGTTATTCATTCATATGTGTGAATTCATTTCATATGCTTATCATTCACTAATCTTATGCTAAATTACACTTATGTTGTTAATTATGTCTACTTATCATGCTTGAACTTGAGTTGGGTGATAAATGTGCCTTTGGTTGCCTTAATTGATCTTGTCCAATGTTTGGTGATGATTAAGATGTATTGAATGTGGTTTGTTGATGATAAATGTTGTTTGGATTAAATGGGTATCAAAGAATTTGGAATAATTGTTGTTGTTGAATGTGTTTTTCGGGAATGTTGTTCCAGCCGGCGCACCGGCTGCCGCTCGCCGCAACCGGTTGGGAGCCCCAGGAGTGCAATTGGACAAATTTGATTATTTTGGTGTAGTGTAAGTCCCAGCCAGCCCGATCGGCCGCCGGTGCCCCCAACTAGCCCGGCCGGCTGCCGGTCCCCCTAAACGGCTGGGCACCACTGTATATTTTGGTTGTTGTTGTGGTGGACTCCGTGCCCCACCGGCCACCCGGGTGCCGCCCCCACCGGCTGAGAGTTCTTCTTTTTTTTTGTTTTTTTGGTAACAATGTAATTAATATTAATCAAAATGCCTTAGGCACACATTACAACCATTGGTAGCATAACCTCAAACCAATTACCATCTAATCTAATACAAACAAGCATTACATTAAACCCTTCTCAATACACCACCTCTTATCACTTAGTCTAAGTTTCCCTACATCAACATTCATCATCCTTAATCTTATATCCAATCTAACTTGCTCAACAATTTAATTGGTAACATACAATATTTATCAATCCTACAAATATTTCTAGCTTGCCAAACTCCATAATGAACTGCACTAATCACAGCCCACATAACCTTCCTTTGAAAACAAGATTCAGCTTTGATCTTCAACATTCTGATAGAATTATAGCAGCAACTTGAATCAAACAGCAGCCATTCCTGGATCAATCCAAAGCAGTACTTTGTATAGCAGCAGTCCTGGAACAAATGACAGTGAGTCTCTATATGAGAACCACAAAGAAAACAATCAACATGCTCAGCTATACCCATTCCAGCCAATCTGTCCAATGTCAACAACCTACCCTGCCACAGCAGCCAATTGATGAAACAGTGGCGTGGAACATTGATTCTATTCCATACCACCCTGCACCATCCTACCCTAAGATCTGCAGCACCTGCTAACCAAGAGTATCCTTTTGAAATGGTGTACTGATCCTCAGAATTCCTCCACTTCCCATTAACCAAAGCAGCATGAAACATAGTTTTGACTGAACAGATCTTCCTCCATGACCAAGAACTATAATTAGTAGGAGAATAACTCTGCCAGTCCCTTCCTTTAAGATAAATTTTGTCAATCCATTTAATCCAAAGCAAATCCTTCTTAATGGCAATCCACCAGACAAGCTTCCCTACTGCAGCATAGTTCCACATCTTGCTGTCAAACAATCCCAATCCACCACTATCCTTACCTTTACACAGAACTGACCAAGCCACCAAAGGAGCTTTAGAATACACCTCATCACCTTCCCATAGGAAGTTCCTACAAAGGGCTTTGAGTTTATCCATAACTTCCTAAGGAAGAACAAACATTTGAGCCCAATAATTCTGAATGGTACTAAGGACAACTTTAACCAAAATCAACCTACCAGTATAAGAAATTTTCCTCTTATTCCAACCTCTTATCCTTGCAACCATCTTCTCTACTAAAATATTACAATCAGTTCTTGACAATCTTTTATGAGAAATGGTAACACCAAGATACTTAAAAGGAAGAGTCCCCTTCTTGAAACCAGTATGAGCAAAAATAGCAGCCTCAGCTCCAACACTAATGCCATTCACAATCAAATCAGATTTATCACTATTAATGTGCAAACCAGAAGCTCTAGAGAAGAAATTAAAACCCTCCACAATAAGAAAAATGGATCTCAAATCACCCTTACAAAAGATGAGAAGGTCATCTGCAAACAGCAAATGATTAAGCCTCAAACCCTTGCATAGGTGATGAAATTTAAAACCCTTAATGTCACTTACCACCTTCATGATCCTGCTCAAATACTCCATACATAATGTGAACAGAAGAGGAGACAAAGGATCTCCTTGACGAAGACCCTTTTGACCTTTAAAGAATCCATGAGGAGTACCATTGATAACCAAAGAATAAGAAGTAGTGGTAATGCATTCCATAATCAGCTGAATTAAATGATCAGGAAAAGTAAGACAACATAATACCTGATGAACAAACTTCCATTCAATAGAGTCATATGCTTTCCTCAAATTAACCTTGATCATACATCTAGGAGAAGCAGACTTATTAGCATAAAGTCTCAAATCAACCTCTTCCCCTTTTCTTCACTTTTTCCATTTTGCCTGTGACCCCAGCTGGGTAGCCGGCCGCCGGTCACACCTACCGGCTGGGGATTCCTATATCACTAATGTTGTTGTTTGATGTTGCCGTGGTGCCAGCCGGGTATTTGGCAGCCGGCCCCCCTGACCGGCTGGGATCCCCTGTGTTCCTTTTCTCCTTTCTCTCTCACTTGTCTTCACATGTAATAGTTTGTATGGTTTATTTATCTTTTAAACTTACGTAATGACATTAAATATTCATGTTTAGAATATTTATTATCTCACATGTTTTATTTACATGCCTTGTGACGGTTTAATGATTTTCCCCCTTTGAGCCGGTTTTGACTTATGTCATGTTTTGATTGTCATTTAATGACGGTTTTGAAATCTCATTTCCCGGTCACACTTTATACTCGTTGCACTTAAATGTCGGAGCGATGAGGTGTAACTGTGATGCCGTTGTGCATTTGTTTAGTGGGGATATGACGACGTTTTGGGAGGCGAACGCAATACGTTGATCGACCCGGCCGTCAAATGTTGTATCCTGGCGAGGTGGTGTCATTGGATGTAACGTACTTGCTCAAACTTGACTATAGATCTCTTTCCGCCTTTGTCGTGTGGTTTAGCCGAATTTGGGGACATGTTTGTCTAAGTCATGAGTATATGAAACATCTTATCATATACGCTTAAGGAAAATGTCTTATCCCGTGGACTTAGATTGACTTGTCTTGCTATTGTACATGATGCTAGTGCATGTCATTTACCGTGAGATTTTTAATTCTACACATGTATGTTTGGATGGTTGTTTATAAGATTGGAACATATGTGAATATTGGGTTGGATTCTTGTATGAAACAGATGATTGTATTGGTTTGGTTTGCGGGTCTCTACCTTATCAAGTATATGGCACTAACGGTGAGATGTAAGCCCTAGTGTGATTCCCGAGTCGTTTCATAACATGGTGCTTTTTGTTTGGTATTTCACATGCTTATATCATATTATCTTGAATTGTATGTTTGTAGTTCACATGATTCACTTGTATATAAGGTTCGACATGTTTAATTGTTGTTTATGTATGTTTACTTGTGATATGGCTGAGAGAACCCTGAGTTACTCCCTGAAAGTCCATAGACCTTAATTAGACTCCTCTAATTAGTTGCTAAATTACTTGTTAATTTAGTATTTAATGATCTATGTAACATGCATGCAAATATAAAGACATTTATATAAGAGAAGAAATTTCCTCACATTGATATGGAAAATATAAGGGCACAACAAGAACTCCTTCTTGTTGTTCTTGAGCTAATAATATGGATGAATACAAGTAATCCCCAAAGTAGAAGATCTCCTCTAAGTTGCACCAAAATTAACCCAAATAATCTACCCTTATTATTAACTAGATAATAAGATAGATATTATTCTACTAATATTATGACTATATTACTACACTAGTAATACTTAGTAAATATTAGAGTTTGAGAGTTTTAGTAAGAAGATGAGGTTTTTGAGACAAGTAAGGAAACAAGCACAAAATGAAGTAGTTATAAAATGAACACAAAATGCTCATTTTATAGACCTTGAGGCCGGATCATGTAGTCCAAATAATACTCTTATTTTGTTCAATTTGATCACATGCATTAGAGTGGAGTGTTGTAGAACAAGTGATGATTGTTTACTACTTGTTATGTCACTTTCAAAAGGTAACTAAGTAGTGTAAACATGAACAAAAAATCATCACCTTGTAACTATAAGCCAACCGGCCACAATGGCCTTAGTTTGGTCCATTTTGATTTTTGATATTTGTCTTACAAATACTTATTGATCATATGGTTAATTATCTTGTATATTAAGTGTTAATTTGATCATATAACAATTATAAGACTCAATTAAATAAATAATATGTACTTAACATTTTAAGTAATATTTTACCATTATATCAATATATAATGGGTCCCACAATGCTTAGTTAATTTATTTTACAACTCCTTGTAAATATAATTTACTAATTACCTCTATCTCAAAACCTCAACTAATTTAGTAATTTAACGATTAATTACTAAGTTAAATCTTATTTAATCGTATTAAAATAAGATATAAATTTATTAGTCAATTATCGCATAATTGAAAAATAAGCTTAATCGAATTTGAGTTCTTAACTCAATTTCTAAAAATTAACTCTCGTACATATCGAATATATGTAATGTACTAATTAACTGTATCGTATACAAATAATTAGTTACTATTTGGATTTCTTCCTTTAGGTGTGACCGAAAGGGATCAGTTGATCACCGCCGTCAAACGACAATAACGTCAAACTCTAGTCAGCCAACCGTTATTGATTTACGTTAATCAACTGACTAATCATATATAAAGTCAATAAATATCCCAATTATATTCCATAATAAGATTTATTATGTGGCGCACTATTGTGGAGGACACCTACTCCAACAATCTCCCACTTGTCTGACACAAGTGTGCGTCACCGATTCTCTTGGCTCTTTATCACATCTCCCACTCAACGCAAGGTGTCTTCCAGGTCGCACTTGCGATTGACAATATCTAGAGTGGTTTTTCTCGATAGGGAGAGTAACTGTCTGACCGGAAAATCTACCATAGATCTCTTTCCGAGCGTGGCCACGCATTTACAATAACTTCTCCTCGAGTGGCCTAAAGATGTTTTTACCCAACGTGGGTGGACAATTCCTGTTGATCCATCTACTCTGTATGATGCATATCACCATGATCCAGAAGAAGTCCATCGGCCTCCTTTTACGGCACGACCTAGAACATCAACCAAAACCAATCGGAAACTGCACCGACTCAGATAGACGGTCTCCAGTCAAAAGAATCGACTTATAGGAATAAGATAGAAGACCCTGCCACGACCAGGCATCAAATAATTGATTTAAGGGTCTCTACCATGTCACTGTCCGACAGAGTGTCACACAGTCTGTCTATGTAAACGACCAGTCATCTCCATGACCCCATGGTGCTGAACCAACCATCGATCGACTTAAGCATCTAGTCATTTCGAGACGTCACCTCATAAGGTGACTAGGGACAAAATACTAAGTTCGTCCTATTCACTTGAATATGGGTCCAACATCTATTTGGGATAAACAAGTATTAAATTTAGTGCAAACTAAATAAAAGAGTTTAAAAAATAACTCGAACAATGAAATCCATGATATATATGAAATAATAATACAACATTCCAATTATTACTATTACATAATCTAAGGATTCTGGCACACGTCTCATCCCATTGTACGACATGACCATCATATGCTAGCCTTTGGATAAAGGCTTGGTTAAAGGATCAGCAATGTTGTCATCTGTCCCAACCTTACAAATGTCAATTTCCTTTCTGTCCACGTAATCTCTAATTACATGATATTTCCTAAGTACATGTCTAGACTTGTTACTAGACTTGGGCTCTTTTGCCTGAACAATAGCCCCACTGTTATCACAATAAATTGTGATAGGATCTTTGGCAGTAGGGACTACTGATAGTCCTTCCAAAAATTGCCGAATCCACACAGCTTCCTTTGCAGCTTCAGACGCTGCAGGGTACTCTGCTTCTGTTGTAGAATCCGCTGTAACGCTTTGCTTGAAACTCTTCCAGCAAACAGCTCCTCCATTCATCATATAAACGTAGCCGGATTGGGATTTCATATCATCCCTATCTGTTTGGAAACTGTCATCTGTGTAACCCTTTACACGTAACTCAGTCTCGCCTCCAAACACTAAGAACGAATCCTTGGTCCTTCTTAAGTACTTAAGGATGTTCTTTACGGCTATCCAGTGACTCTCACCTGGATTTGCTTGGTAACGACTTGTCATGCTCAAAGCATATGCAACGTCGGGACGAGTGCACATCATAGCATACATGATTGATCCAACAACTGATGCGTAAGGGATCAATTTCATGCGTTCAATCTCCTCGGGTTTCGTAGGGCACTCTGACTTGCTCAAAGTGATCCCACTTCCCATAGGAATAAAGCCTCTCTTAGAGTCCTTCATGTTGAACCGATCAAGAATCTTATCAATATAAGTCTCTTGACTTAATGCTAGTATCCTTTTAGATCTATCCCTATAGATCCGGATACCTAAGATGCGCTGGGCCTCTCCTAAGTCTTTCATTTGGAACTGTATTCCTAGCCACTCCTTTACAGAAGTGAGCATTGAATATCATTTCCCAATGAGTGTCTGTCATCTACATACAAGAACTAGAAAGTTACTTTCTCCACAAACTTCATGTATAAACACAACGGTTCCTCGACACTTCGAGTGAAAACCATTTTGTTTAATTACATGATTCGAAAGAGATTCAACCTGGATGCTTGCTTAAGACCATAGATGGATCTCTAAGTTTGCAATACCTTCTTATGGTTTTGATGGATCCACAAACCTTCAGGTTGTGTCATGTACACTTCCTCTTCTAGAATCCCATTCAAGAAGGCGGTTTTGACATCCATTTGCCAAATCTCATAATTATGAAATGCGGCAACCGCTAAGATAATCCTTATGGATCGAAGCATGGCGACTGGGGCGAAGGTTTAGTCATAGTGAAGACCATGAACTTGGGTGAAACCTTTTGCCACCAATCTAGCTTTATAAACATCATTATGTTTGTCTATGCCACTTTTGATCTTATAGATCCACTTACACTGAAGAGGTCGTACCTCCTTAGGTAAATCAACCAAGTCCCATACTTGATTGTCGTACATAGAATCCATTTCGGATTGCATGGCTCCTCGCCATAGCTTTGAGTCGGGACTAGAAATGGCTGCTTTGTAGGTAGTAGGTTCGTTACTTTCAAAAAGTAACACATTATAGTCATCACCTTCCTCTATAATACCAAGGTATCTATCAGGTTGATGACTAATT
>JAIUZE010013897.1:0-17884 GCA_022085475.1 Heliosperma pusillum
CCCACAATGAGTCAGGTACAACCGTGTGACTCATCATGGATCGAACCATATCAAGTAATGTTTGATTTCTCCGTTCGGACACACCATTCAATTGTGGTGTTCTAGGTGGAGTTAACTGTAGTACTACACCACAGTCTTTAAGGTGTTTATCAAACTCATTCGAAAGATACTCGCCACCACGATCTGAACGTAATGCTTTAATCTTTCTATCCAGTTGGTTTTCAACCTTATTCTGGAATTCCTTGAACTTGTCAAAGGACTCACTTTTATGCTTCATTAAGTAGACATATCCATATCTACTCAATCGTCCGTGAAAGTGATAAAATATCTATAGCCATCTCTAGCGTTGATTGACATAGGTCCACACACATCAGTATGTATGAGTCCTAATAGGTCAGCAGCGCGCATTCCAACACCTTTGAAGGAAATTCGAGTCATTTTGCCTATGAGACATGATTCACACGTGCCAAAAGATTCATAGTCACATGGGGAGATAGTCCCATTGTCAATGAGCTTCTTCACGCGTTTTTCATTTATGTGTCCCATACGGCAATGCCATAGATAGGTTTGATCTTTGTCACCAACCTTTGCTTTCTTATTACTCACATGCATTATCTCTGTGGTTTGATTTAAAACAAATATTCTATTTATGGAAACAGCTTTACCATAAATCATATCGTTCAAAGAGAAAATACAGCTATTATTCTTTATTACAAACAAAAATCCGTCCTTATCAAGTACGGAAACTGAAATAATGTTCTTAGATAAACTGGGTACATAGTAACAGTTATTCAGAAATAACTCAAAACCACTAGGGAGTTGGATTACATATGTTCCCACTGAAACGGCAGCTACTCTTGCTTCATTCCCCACTCGCAGGTCCACATCACCCTTAGCGAGAGTTGTGATGCTTCTTAGGCCCTGCAAATGATTACACAGATGAGAACCACAACCCGTATCTAGTACCCAAGTTCCGAAACTTGCATGGTTAATCTCAATCATATGAATAAAAGAAGAAGACATACCAACAGGAGAGACGCGGCCTGCTTTTATGTCCTCACGGTACACGAGGCAGTTCCTCCTCCAATGCCCAAACTTGTGGCAGTGGTGGCCCTCCACGTTACCTTCATCGCTCTTTGTCTTGCCTTGTGAGCTACCGCTAGTCTCACCAGGCCCACTCTTGCCTTGCCCTGGCTTTTTGAATTTCGGCTTCCTTACAGCTAGGTTGGCCTTAGCCTTGCCCT
The DNA here is from genome assembly GCA_022085475.1 of Heliosperma pusillum. Lineage (NCBI taxonomy): Eukaryota > Viridiplantae > Streptophyta > Magnoliopsida > Caryophyllales > Caryophyllaceae > Heliosperma > Heliosperma pusillum. The sequence continues at coordinate 1,245 of JAIUZE010013897.1, forward strand.
TACCTTTGCCCTTGTTGGCAATCATGAGAACGTCATGTTTCAGACTCCCACTCAATTTCAGATCACTCTCTGTCTGTACAAGGAGTGAGTGGAGCTGATAAAGACTCTTCTTCATATCATTCATATAGTAATTTGCCCTGAAAAGGGCAAAACCATCATGAAGTGAATGAAGAACGCGGTCTATGACGATCTTCTCATCGTTTTGTAATCCAAGTGGCCTCCAGTTTTCTCGACATTCTCATCATGTCCAAGAATGTGTGGGATACTGTTGGGCCCTTCTGGAGTTTTTTTTTCTCAAGGAAGCGACAGTATGCTCATAGCTAACGATCCTCGGAGCTTTCGAGAACTCGTTAGCGAGCGTGGTGAAAATCTTGTTTGCACCTTAGGCAATGAATCGCCTTTGCAAATTTGATTCCATTGAAAAGATGAGTACGTTCTTTATCGCACCCGCCTCCATTACGAAATCACTATAAGCAAGTGATTCATTTGCTCTTGCATTGGGGCCTGGGTTTGGCGGTAGTGGCTCAGTCAAGTACTTGAGCTTACCGTCAGCAATGGCACCATTCCGTAATGCCGCCTCCCAGTCCGCAAAGTTGGACCCATCATTCTTCAGTCGCGTGGAATGATTCATGTTGTCCATAAAAATCTTTAGCCAGGACTCGCGATCGAGTGTAGCACTTGGCATTGGGTCGTCTGTACGTCCAGCCATTTGTTATTTTAGCAGTTATATCTGTATATTTGACTGTGAAAAAGAAAATAAATATGATAAGTTTCATCGTTTTAAATTTGAGTCTAATGAAAAACTGTTTAATTCGATGACTCGTGCATTTATAAAATTGACCTCCCTCAAGAATTATATAAATGATCCCAAGACTCAATTTCTTTAAATTGATAAGCCAACCTCTTGGCTAATTCTACCTTTAGAATTCTCGGTCGATAAATTTCTGTAAATTCTATCTTTTAGTCCATTATAATCCCGAGATATTACTCGGACTACAATGTTGAGGTAAAATAGGTCAACACTCACTACTTACCCAACGTAGAAGAGGTCATATTATGACTTCCGACGAAGAAGAGGTTCATAGTAGTTTTCCCTATAAAGACTAATCTCAATTTTCATTTTAGAGGAAGATCCCATCATCTTAAATTTAATTCATTTTAAGTGAACAAATTTCTAGCATTTCGTGAATGATTTAGACTAAGGTGATGGCCCTATGAACGAGTGACATCTGTATGTCTAAGATGAAAATTCAAACTATATGAATCATTTTTCATGCATTTTAGGTGGTTTGGTTAAGGCGGAATATGATGCAATTATTTAACATGTGAATGAAAAGCAAAAGAATGAAAAATACGTAAACTATTACAACGGTCTTAGTGTGGCCTATCTACCAAAATGAACAGTAAATAAAAGTTTGGAGTCCATCCTAATGGACCCGAGAAGCTTGACTTTGTCTCATCTTGGTCCATTTAGCGGGAGTGAGCATCCGATCTCTATCTTTAGTCTTCTTTAATTACATTTTTAAAATTACAAAATAAACCTATTTACATTCTAATTCCAAAAACATAATTAAAAGAAATAAAAGGAGATTCGAGATCTCATAAATACATCCAAACCATGTTTCCATCATTACGAAAACATGATTAACTAAGGCCACACTAGGTATTACATTTTTTCAACCAATTGCAAAAATACGTAAATAAAACCATTCATTCAAACATTCATTCGACAAAAATAAAATTGCATCAACTAAATAAATTAATTATACAAAACATAATTCATTAATTATGTTGATTAATTATCCAAACCACCATTAAATACGATCAAAATTATGTGACAATTCCTTAATTGCCCACAACAATTTTAATCTTCCATAATCCATTTTATTTTAAACCTTTTTAAAATAATCGGGTATCATTATTGTGAACCTTTTCACAATAACAAACAAACATTATCTTTATAATGCTAAAAAAAAAAAACAAATTTTTTTTTTTAACTGATCACTGTTCACGTGAACAGTACCAGTCCCAATTTTTTTTTTTTTAACTTTCTTTCTCCTCGGTTTATAACAAAAACCGAAAAACCAATACACAAAAAATGTTGCTGCCATTTAAAAAAAAACAGAATTTTTTTTTTTTAACTGTGAACAGTAACACGGGCAGCAGAAAAAAAAAATTAATCAAATTAAACCGTTTTAATTCGATCAAGCTTATATTAACTAGATCGGTACAAAACAAACAATATCTAATCGTTATTAAACATTTATACAAATAGATGATTCAAATTAACCTTTTAATATGAACATCTAAAACAATTTATACCGAAAAAATATAGCACAAAAATTGATGTTCATCAACATCCAATACAATTCCATTTACATTCTAATTTAATCCTTATTAAATTAAAATATCAACAAATTCATATATTATCATATTTAACAGATTAAAACAATAATATGAATGAATCTATAATGGAACCCTAAAAAAAATCATCACGGCACAAAAAAAAAAAAAAAAACCGTGAGTTTAAAAAAAAAATTCCGGATTTTTTTTTTCAATAATCATACAATTAAAAATTTATGAAAATCACATAAAATAATTTCATAGACCTGGCTCTGATACCACTTGTGGGAATATATCTGTATACATCCCTTTAATCTTATAGGATTATAATGAAATTACGATTTATATGATTAACGGGTCATAAACAAAATTGCATAAAATCAAAAGGATTAGGAATAACCTTTAGTCCTCGCAAATTCGGCCTAAGAACAGATATCAAAGTTGATATCCTCCTAATTGTCTCACCCAAGATTGATCGAGAAATGCCCTTGTATTTGCTAGAAAACTTTTTCAAAAGTTACTGTTAACTTTTTGTGTTGTGTGAATGATGGAGGCACTTGTGAAAAATGAAATTAGGGTTAGAATATTTTTCTCTTCCCCTTGTATTTCACGGCACACATGGTAGTATTATGAGGAGATTTTTCTTCTCAAAATAACTACCCATTGACCGAAAATTCTAGAGTGAATCTGGACTCTTTTTTCGGTTATATTCGCTTCCATTTAATATAATGTTATACATATTATATTTGTCTAATATTTTGTCATCATTACTACGTCCATTACAACATTTTGTCAGTAGATATATTACACATACTAATTACTTATGACAATCGTATATATATAACTACTTCAATATATAACTTCCATATCTGTAGATTTATAATCCTCGCTGGCTAATTAATATAACACAGGTTTATGTTTAATTACGACTTTAACATTTTGAATTTCGTTTAAGCTCACATTATATACTATCTAACTAATATAACATTTTTATGATTAATTACGAATTACCGTAATTCGCTTTTAAGGCCCTTTTTAACATTATTTAATCGTTATTAAATAATTATATAGTCATCATCACGACATGTACTAACCTTTTAGTCAAACAATCCGACTAACCTTTAGTCAGGTTAAATAAGGTGCATCATTGATTAGTTTCTCAAATAAATCCATCATCCTCATGCACATCCTTTAGGTGTGACTTTTAGGGACCAGTTGATCACCGCCATCTGTATGACAATAACGTCAAACTTATCTAGCAAGCCAACCGTTATCGATAAACGTTAATCAACTGATTACAATACAAAGTATACACTGTGAACCTACAGAGATTTATTTATGTTATTGCACTAACTGTGGAGGACACTAGCTCCAACAACACCATGGTATCTAACAGTCTCATCAACATAGGCTTTCGCTAAACGATCTAAACTCCAAGTCTCTTTGATCGGAATGAATCTAGCACACTTGGTAAAATGGTCAACAATAACCCAAACGACATCTTTACTTCCAACGGTCCTGGACAACGCCATGACAAAATCCATAGAAATAGATTCCCACTTCCACAGTGGAATATCTAAAGGTTGTAGCAATCCACCGGGCCTCTTGTGTTCGATTTTCACTTGTTTGCAAGTAAGACATCTTCCAACATAGGACACAACATCGCCTTTCAAATTCGGCCACCAAAATTGTAGCTTCAAATCTTTATACATCTTATCACCTCCGGGGTGAATAGAATAAGGGGAAAGGTGATCTTCATCAAGAACTCGCTTTCTCAAGTCAAGAGCATTAGGAACAAACAAACAATCATGGAGTCGAAGAACACCCTTGTCATCAATCTTGAAGTCTTTAGCTTTTCCTTCTACAAGCTTGGCTTGAATAGACTTGTAGGTAGGATCATCAACTTGGCTTTTGCGGATCTCGCGGAGAAAAACAGGTTCGGCAGTCATAGCATCAACGTAATCAATTCCACGTTCCACGAATTCCAACTTCAACTTTCGAAACTCAATACAAAGATTATCGGGTAATACCGACATATCAATCAAGGCATGAGAAGATTTCCTACTAAGAGCATCGGCAACAACATTTGCCTTCCCTTCATGGTAAAGCAACTCAAAATCATAGTCGTTCACCAATTCCAACCATCTTCTTTGTCTCATATTCAACTTCTTTTGAGTAAATATGTACTTCAAACTTTTGTGATCGGTGAATATGCGACATTGAACACCAATAAGATAGTGTCTCCACAATTTCAAGGCATGAACAACGGCGGCCAATTCCAAATCATGAGTACGGTAGTTAACTTCATGAACTCTCAACTGTCTAGAGGCATAAGCCACCACTTTCCTACTTTGCATAAGTACACAACCCAATCCCATCTTGGAAGCATCACAATAGACATCAAAGTCTACACCATCTTCAGGTTAAGTTAACACCGGGGCGGTAGTCAACCTTTTCTTTAACTCTTGAAAAGCGGCTTCACAAGCTTCATTCCATACGAACTTGGTTTCTTTCTTCAACAATTGGGTCATTGGTCTTGCAAGGTTTGAGAAATCCTTGACAAATCTACGGTAATAACCAGCTAAACCAAGAAAACTTTGGACTTCTCTAACATCGGTCGGACCCTTCCAATCAACAACGGCCTCAATTTTAGAAGGATCCACCATTACACATTCTTTAGAAATTACATGCCCAAGAAAGGACACCTTAGGTAACCAAAATTCACACTTGGAGAATTTGGCGAACCACTTTTGACGACGAAGAACACCCAAAATAGTCCTTAGATGAATAGCATGCTCTTCTTTGGTCTTGGAGAAAATAAGGATGTCGTCAATGAAAACCACCACACACTTGTCAAGATACTCACTAAAAGTGCGGTTCATTAGATCCATGAAAATAGCGGGAGCATTAGTCAATCCAAATGGCATCACCTTGAACTCAAAGTGACCATACCTTGTACTAAAAGCGGTCTTTGGAATATCGGCATCACAAAAGGGAATTTGGTGATATCCGGATCTCAAATCAATCTTGGAAAAAGTAGAAGCACCCTTTAGTTGATCAAACAAATCTTCAATTCTCGGTAAAGGATACCTATTCTTGATTGTAATCCGGTTCAACTCACGGTAATCAATACAAAGCCTCATGGAACCATCTTTCTTCTTCACAAAGAGAACGGGAGCACCCCAAGGTGAGGCACTTGTTCGAATGAAACCTTTCTCAATCATATCATCAAGTTGCTTCCTTAACTCTTTCAATTCGGTTGGAGCCATACGGTAAGGAGCTTTGGCTATTGGTCTGGATCCCGGTACAAGATCAATAGAAAACTCAACATCACGCTCGGGAGGGATCCCGGGCAAGTCTTTTGGGAATAAATCAACAAATTCACATACTATAGGCACATCTTCAATCATTGTTAAGGAGGTAGTTGTAGAAGTCACAATACACAAGTATGCTTGGTGACCCTTTCTTACCATATTCACCAACTTCATTGCGGAAATCAAAGACACACCCTTTCGGGAATGAGATCCCTTATAGGTTATTCTAACTCCTAAAGGACTCTTTAAATAAATATTTTGATCTCTACACTCGAACCTAGCATGGTACAATGCTAACCAATCAATACCTATAATTCCATCGAACTCTCCTAGAGGAAACTTAAGGAGATTAGCGGGAAAGATAGTACCCGCAATAGAGATTGGAACATTTGGATAAAGAGTAGAACAAGAGATCATTTCTCTGGATGGTAAGGATATGGGAGTATCCTCACTAGAAGTAGGATCGTTGTTAATTTATGAACATAAGTTTAAGACACAAAGGACATAGAAGCACCGGTATCAAATAGAATAAGACACAATTGCTCTAAAATTGCGAACATACCCGTAATTATCTCCAGATAAGCATCGGCTTCGGCTTCGGCTCGGCTCAGAACGAAGATAGAACCCTTGGGTTTGGCAATTGGAGGGGGCAACTTACGATCGGGGCAATCATCATAACGGTGACCACTCTTTTGGCAAAAGAAGCAAACATAATGTCGGTGGAAACATGCCACACCAGGGTGATGTGGTTGCCTACAACGGCTACATTATCGACCTTGAGCTTGAGGGGGAGCATAGAGCCTATGAGCCACGTTAGAAGTAGCTCGGGGAATGAAAGGAGCGGGGGCTCTTGCATTTGCATTTGGGGGAGGATTGAATCTCCTCTTGTTGCCATAAGAATTGGAAGACGAAGGAGTAAACGACCTTTTCCCATAGAAGTTTGGAAGGAGTGAAGGAAAGAGGGGAACTCTTCATCATTGCTTCATCTTTGATAGCTTTCATAGAGTTCTCGGCCCATAGGGCATCATCGTACAATTCTCCAAAGGATGTAGAATTTCTCCTCACCTTGCTTTGGAGTAAAGCACTAAGCTTGTTGCGGTAGTAGAAAGCTCGGTCCTCGTCATCCTTTATGAGCCTCGAAGCAAAGTGAGCAAGCTTGTTGAACTCCGTGGTGAAGTCTTGTGCCGACAAGTCACCTTGCTTGAAGTCAATAAATTCCTTAAGCCTTTGTTGCTTGAGCTCCTTGGGATAAAATCGGCCTTCTACAAGAGCTTTGAAACAAGCCCTACTGAAATCGGCTTCAAGAGTAGCGGTGACACTAGTAATCGCCCACCAATTATCGGCTTCCCTTACAAGGAAATGCTTAGAAATCCTCACCTTTACCTCTTCACGGACTTGGTATAAATCAAATTGCTTCTCCATTTCTCGAAACCATTCCGATAGCTCAGTAGGGTCCGGCTCTCCATCATAAGGTATAATCTTACACCTGGCTATCTGGCTAGCCACCCAAGCGTATCCTCCTTCGTGATTATCTCTAGGAGGAGGGATTTGCTCGACGTGAGCGTTAGCCGCATCTTGTTGGTTTCTCAACACTTGAGTAAGAGCCTCAAGAATGACGTTCTCCACTACTCGAGGTCTAACCATCTTCATAAGAAACAAAAATAAAACAAGTTAATCCTAACAGTTAGCATAAACAAAGAGACTACCAAGTAAAGTCCTTAATCTCTACCCATCTCTCATTTATTATTTCAAGGTCAAGTAGTTTAAGTTTAGGGTTCACGTGTCTGCGTCGGGAGCGTTTAAGCTCTGATACCAACTGTGACAACCCTCTAAAATGCGGAAATAAAACATAACAAGCATGTGATTTATATAACGGAAAATACGGGTTTTTTAAAACTTTTTACATGCTAAGATAAAAATACGAGGAATGTCCAATAAATACAAACCAAAGTAGAATATACTATAAAGAGACGAAGTCTCTCAAAATGTTATCAAATATCAAAGTTATTAGCAAACTAGCTAATAAACGTCTAGAGGTGATTCATCCAGGCCAACACCCGCTAGCTCACACCCGAACCCAAAATAAAACAAGCAAAATCCATCCAAGCAAGCAACATTTTCATCCATGAAAAACATGAACACCACAGTCACTGGGGAGTAACGCCGGGTTCTCCCAGCCATATCACAAATAACGAACTTAAACGGAAATACAAAAGTAGAAGCATGCATATATAAATATACATGTGAATTACGAAAAGGATAAAAAGGCAATTCAACATATATAAAGATATCGGTGCATGAAGTACAAAGCCGTAACCATCATATTATCGATAGACTCGGGGATGACACTCTTAGGCAACCATACACTCACTAGGGCTTGCATCTCACCGTTAGCGGCATAAGTTTGATAAGATTGAGACTCGACAAACAAACCATGCCAAGTCATCCAACGATCACAAGTAATCAATCATATAATCATCCATCCAAACGTACGAATACGTTGACAACATCTCTCACGGTAAATGACACGCACTAGCATCGTGTACATGGCAAGTATGATTAAAACCTCATCCACGGGATAAACATTTCTCTGAACGCATACACGATTCGAACATTTCGTATATGTAGAATAATTTCCTCCTGGTATAACGACGATCATAATACGGTCCTAGTCTAAACCTGGCCAGACTCTCGGAATCACATTTTCTGATTCGACATGCGATAAAAATTTCGCATCCTAGACTCGGTCAATCATAGACGCCGAGTACCCCAAATTCTGTCAACCTTCACGAAAGAGGCGGAAAAGAGCACATGCATCATAACAAGCGGTACGCTATATGCAATGACACCACCTTGCAAGTATACAACATTTGACGGCCTGGTCGATCAACGCATAGCGTTCGCCTCGCAACGTCGTCATATGCCCATTAACACATGCAATTAAGCAGTAAGGGTATACTCCTTGTCTTGACATTCCAACCTTACGAACGAAGAGGTAGCCGGGGGAATGAGACTACAAAGCACATAACAATTAGTGCTCAAACCATAACATGTGTAAAACCGACTCAAAGTGGGATATATCAAAAACCGTCACAAAACATGCGATAAAAGCGAAAGGAATATCATATTTTCTGAACATGAATATTTAAAGTCATTACGTAAATTTATACGATAAACGAACCATGCGAACTATTATAAATTAAAACATAAGTAAGAATTTAAAAGGAGTTGGCAGCGTGTGCCAGCTGGTCAAGGGGACCGGCTGCCGGCTACCCGGCTGACACCAATGTCTCGCTTGAAAAACAATTGAAAATGCAGCGTGTCCCAGCCGGTCAAAGGGACCGGCTGCCGGCTACCCGGCTGGGACCAAAGTCACTTGAGAAAATGAAGTAATAAGGGGTATGTTTCAGCCGGTCGGCTGACCAGCTGCCGTTCGGCCGGCTGAGACAAAAGTAATACCAAAACGTTTACGTAACACAAATAATAAACAGCAACTCCAAAGCCGGTCAGCGTCGGCCGGCTGGGGGATATTATGCACGAAATCATCCACTTCACTAAGGCTCATCATACAACAACATCATCTAACATCACAAATCATCAATTCTTATTATTAATTATCAAATAACAACAACTATCATCAACAACACAATTCCTATGATTACTAATCCTATTCTAAATACGATTACTAACATAGAAAACACATTAAAAACACGTAATGATATCGAGTAACCCTTCACCGTTACCTTTTCGCGTCTTCAATCCTCGTCGAGGTCCTCCTCTACTAAGTAGTAGTCTTTGTCGAGATCTTGAAGGTCACCACCTACAATTAGATAATAAAAGATGAATAAAATTCACCTTTGAGAAAGACGGATAAATTGAAAAGCGAGAAAGACGGTAATTATATTACCAATTAAGATAGAGGACGATGAGAGGGAAAGATTAAAACGGAAATTAGTGAATTTGAGCGAGTATTGAAGGAGTAGAGTCGATAAGGAGCTTGATCAAATATGGAGTTTAGGTTTTGGGAGGTGATGAAGAAGAGTAAGTTGAAAAAGGGAGTTTAGGGGTTTAAGGGGAGTATGAGGGAGTAAGTAGAAAACATGAGAAAAAGGCCATAAACGCCTTAAGACGTAGCTTACTCGGAATCTCGCGTAAAGTCCGAAAACGAACTCGGAAATTCTAAATTAGACACGGAAAAATTTAATTCGAAACTAAAATTAAAATTCGCTGAAAATTATCCGTATAATATTTTTACTATAAAAATAGGGAACATTTGCGGGTGTTACATAAATAGTATGGGCCCAATAAGAACTCCTTCATATTGTTTTTGAGCAGTGAAATGGATGATCCTCCAAGAATCTTCAAACTAGAAGACCCCCTTTTAGTGGCACCCAAGATTAACCCAAAAATCTTATCTTATTACTAACTAGATAATAAGTAAGAAATAATCCTACTAATATTAGTATATTACTTCACTAGTAATACTTATGAAATATTAGCAGATATGAGAGTTTTAGAGAGATGTGAGGTTTTAGTGAGATGAATTAAAAACGAAGAATCAATTAGTCAAAAAATGAACAACCATAGTGCTCTTTTATAAGCACTATGGCCGGTCAAGCCAAGCCTCACAAGGCTCCTATTTTGCTTATAATATTCACATGAAAATGACTTGACTGTTAGCGTAGGTAATGATAATGATCATGATATCATTATCATAAGGTGGAGTGTAGGATTAGATGAGAACAATCATCATTGATCTCCACTAACAAAAATCCGGCCTCCACTAGTGTAATGTAGTCCATTTTGATTTTTGATATTTGTCCCACAAATACTTATAATCATATGCTTAATTATCTTGTATAATTAAGTGTTAATTTGATCATATAAAAATTATATGACTCAAATTAAAAATCAATTTACACTAAACTTTTAAGTGATATTTTACCATTATATCAATATATAATGGGTCCCACAATGTACAGTTAATTTATTTTAAAACTCTTTGTAAACATAATTAACTAATCACCTCTACCTCAAAATATATGCATAACATCAACTAATTTAATGAATTAACAACTAATCACTAAATTAAATCTTATTTAATCGTATTAAAATAAGTCGTAAAATTTATTAAGTCAGTTATCGTATAATTGACTAAAAAACTTCACCTGAATGAGTTCTTAACTCAATTTCCAATAAATAACTCTCGTAACCAAACATATATCAAATATATATGTAAAGGACTAGTTAAAGTGTATAGTATACAAATAGTTAGTTTTCTATTTGGGTCTCATCCTTTAGATGTGACCGAAAGGGGTCAGTTGATCAACCCCGTAATACGACAATAACGTCTAACTCTAGTCAACTAATTGTTATTGATTTACGTTAATCAACTGACGTGGAGTATCAATATACTAGTTATCCCACGAATATTCCAAAATGAGATTTATTATATAAATGCACTATTGTGGAGGACACTTACTCCAACAACTCTTGTTTCCTCTTCCCCAAAATCGATTAGGATTTATAACAAATACAATACAATCAGTCATAATCAAGGATACTTACTCAAGCAATCAATCAATGTAGCAAAAGGTTGGATCTGACACGAGATGATGAAAGTTTTCTTGAGGAATTAGAGAGGATTTGAGAAATAGGGTTTGGTAATTAAGAAACGTAAAACTGAATTAGGAAACTGACTCCTCTTATCAACCTTTAATCATCCGTCCGACTAAACCCTAAAATCCGTCGTACTCGGTCGAGTACGACTTACTCGGTCGAATGCCGATATCACTCGGCCGAGTACACGAGATCTGAATACCAGTAAAGACATCAGCCAAATCCACTCGGTCGATCGAGTAACTCTATTCGACCGACTACTATATGTATTCGGTGGAGTAAGCCCTGCTCGGCCGAGCCCCTCCTATACAAGGAATACGGAGTATTACAGTCTTCCCTCCTTAAAAAAAAACTTCGTCGTCGAAGTTCACAACTTATACTCCTACCACACAGACATCTCTACCATCTAACAACACAACACAAGACACCACACAACACATATGCTAAACATATGTCACAACAGCATATCACAACAAATCTGCTAAACATATGTCACAACAACACATAACAACATATATGCTAAACATATGTCACAACTACACATAACAACACATATGCTAAACATATGTCACGACCTAACAACACTACGCAGATAATGACGCGAGGACTCTAGAAATAACATATAAACTCGGAACAACCAACACCAAGTTCCCATCATCAAGTAAGACCAATAAGAAAGCAAAAGTCTTCCAAAACTAATACAAATTGTTACATTCTTCCCTTCTTAAAAATGAACTTCGTCCCCTAAATTCACACCCTCATTACCAACAAGAGAAACAAAGCAGTCACGCGAGCACTAACACCTTTACATATCTAGGGTACTCCCAAAGACCGTCACAATCCGATACAACATCATAACCCAACAATTCCAACAATACATACGTCGACAAGACACCGGAGCTAACACCGTCAAATACCACCATCGAAATTTTCACATCCTACCGAAATTATATCCACGTAAGTACTTCAACTCTTTAACAACACCTACCAACACTCACCTGATCATATCAAACTCAGCCTCTCAACAAGACCTAACACCTGATCCACCACGAAGTACTCACAACATCACATACCATTTTACAACATAATACTGCTTAACTTCCACCATCATACAAAACATTAATACTACAACTTCTCGTCGTGCAAAAATAGTTCTATCCTTCCACATAACCTAAAACCGACCATCATCGAATAACTAAGGTCGCAACGCCATATGTATGCTTATAATAATACCTCAAGTGCATAACTAATTAACAACAATTCACCCAAATTTTATAAATCGGGTCACCATATTGTCTAACAATTCCACTAAACACATTAACAGCAAAGAGACAACCCGCTCTCCTCAAATCCTGCTACGCCCTCTAACCCCATTCATCATTAAATCTTATCCATTTACTTTATTTTCATCATCCCGATATATCCACAATCGCTTAATACACCAATACCAACACTGCCAATTATATATGACAACTCCAAACACCATTCAGCATTACTTAGAATCCACCCAGACATCCTCAACAAGAAATATTAGATCAATCATTTACCACGATTACTCATAACATCCCTTTTGAATTCTCGCTCTATCTCAACCATATAACACTCAACCATGAGGAATCTCACACCATATCCCCATAAAACCCTCCAAACGACCATGAACCATTTATAACCTCAAGCACACCGTAATTATATTTCTCGACCTCCTCACACCCACCAAGTCAAAACATCCAAATTCATACACGAAACGACCCCATCAATCAAGCTACTCGACGCAAATTCTGAAAGAACAAGGGGCTCAACAATAACGACCGATAAATCGTCACCGATTAGACTCTACACTTAAACCCACTAGACAATAGCTACCAAAACTATAACAATAAAATACTACCTCTATTAACGTACCCAACAGATAATTGCTTCAAGCCCTCAAGACGCGATACTCTAACTGACTCACGGGAACTTGCATCACTACATGACCGACAAACTGACCACCAAACTACAGACACCATTACACAATAAAAGATTGAACACACCATGATACATAACTTAATTCGACACACACAAACCACCAATACTTCCCTGTACACTTGTCTCCAAGCGTTACACGAGAACACTCTCACCTCAGTCTACTTATCCAACATACGAGTAACAAGTTCATGATAACACATAGGCAATCCCAACAAGAAAACTAGATTCTCATATATCCCAAACGTCAACCACAAACTCGCGCAACTACGCCAGATTACTCTCTTCTTGTTCACAAAGTCTACATTCTTGCCACTCAATACCACAACGGCTAACCCGGCAACACAAATAATAAGAATATACCACCTTAACACCTCAAATTCCTTTACCAACGTGAAAACAACAGCAAAACTATTACATTTGAAACTACCTCCACACTCAACTACGACATTTGTCAAATAATACCACAACCTTCGCATAACTTACTCAACTCAACCATAACAAGTCCTCCTCCATCAACCACTCTCTTCCCGCAAAATTACTCTCAAGGTAAGAAGACTAATACCTCAAGATAGCTACCAAATATAATCACAATAAGCTCTCACATTTCCTTTTGAGACATAATAGCTCCCATTCTTTCTTCAGTCCTACATCCTCATAAAGATTCCACTGATGAGTAAACACTTTAACTGAATATTCATTCATAATTTCTCATTTAGATCTCTTGTCTCCCTATTACATCAACCCAACACTTCAGACTGCCAAATTAAAAAATAATGATATTCTAACAATACACTACCAAATACTTATACATCTCACACAAGCCACTACCTAGAGTACTTCCAAAAGTCACAATGCTTCCACCTAACTTTCCACAACATTCTCTTCCATGACTAGCCAACAATTTCCCACAAAATATTATCTGCCAATATACATATATCATATTATTTTATCACAAAATCATTTATCAATCCATTCGAAAATATTATCACCTTTTCTTAACTCTGTTTTACCAAACTATGTCCTTTACATCTCTAATATTTTCCCCAACATATGATCCTCCAAATATTTTTCTTCCAATTTCCCTCACCTTAATTCATACGTCCAAATATTCCCTCTTCCACTTGACTCTTTCCAAGTCATAATTCCCAATACAAATCATTTCATGAATATATAAATATCATTCAATTTACGCTATTTTATTGCTTCAATTATTCCTTTGATTTACCAATTCGCTATTTATACTTCTTCCAATTCACACCAATTACCATTACTCATTATCCCAACGATTTACTCTCACTATCTCGCTCCCAATGACGTGACTGCCTTCTTATTACCTCAAGATTCCAAACTCAACAAAACGTTGCCACCATCTCCTAATCATACGCAATAATAATCTATCTTATCACACTATTTTCTTTCATTCACTACCAATCCCCCCAAACAAATAACGAGACTCATCATATATTATTACTATCCATCCTTATAATACCTCAGAACGATGCTTACCTCATATCATACTTTCCATAATATTTCATTTTCACAATTGTCTCTTAGTTATCCGGCTTTCCATCAAAAAAATATCCAAGTCCTATTTACACATCAAACAGACTAAGCTCACTAGGTACCATCATCATTACATTCCTCAATATCGATCCTCTTCGCATATATCCCTAATCATTTCAAACATTTCCATTTTTCTTAAGAACATTTCCCTTTATAACCATTCATATCTCTCTTCTAAATCCGCAATTCATACCTTCCCTATCTCACATTAACTTTTGGTCATACAAACACACGCGCCTCTACACATTACTCCACTCATGACATCATTACACTACCACATAACACAAAACCAACTCCTCCCCTTACGAGGATCCCAATCATATATAGCCACATACATTTCCCACAAAACAACACCACCATGGAGAACATTATTTGTTTATATAATCCATCAAACTTACTCGCTAAGACGACACTTTCTTACACATATTTAATATATGAAACAACTTAGTACACAACAATACACTGACAAAACAAGTACATAATTCACCCGCGGTGGCAAAGCCACTCGGTCGAATACAACACACTCGATGGAATAATAGACACTTGATCCAGTACACTTTGTACTTGATCGAGTACAACGCACACTACCGAGTTAACACTGTACTCGGTCGAGTACACGACCCTATAACCATCCAGACGCAAAAATTTAAGATACTCGGTCGAGTGAAAAATGCACTCGGTCGAGTACCTAATGCACTCGGTCGAGTACGACGGATTTCTCAACACTTAATATGTGACACCCTCAAATTTGCAGAAAGAAAAAAAATAATTTATATACATAGAAGATAATAAAACATATACGAAGGTGTCATAAAATAAAAGGGTCATTACAATACGGAAATAATTTTCTACAAAAGAAATATACAAGAACGGGAGACATATCTCCCGTATAAATACGGAAATAAACGAGTGTATAATAATATACAAACTATGAACCGAATATAGGTCCAAGGTAAATACTTCGCTCGCTAGCTCGTCAATGTACCCCAAATATGCATTCACCACCTGTTCGACCGCATTAAATATAAACACGGAAGCCACAGTCAGTGGGGAGTAACTCCCAGTCCTCCCAGCCACGATATGTCGAGTTTAATGAAACATGAATAACATAAAAGCAATGCATATGGAAAATACAAAACTTAAACATATACGATATGCTTTTCATGTTATGAAACAGATAACTAACAAATAACCTAGCATGTGAAAGCTATCATGTGAGACCGATAATAAAATAGAACAAGAGGTAGGGAAGCTGGTATGCTAGCTCAGAGGTTACCCTGTAACGTGGCCATGATACACTCAAACCCTAATCAACACGTAATCATGTGAATCAGTTAACAATCGGTAATCCAAACTCTATCAATCCTAGCCGGCTTGCATCTCACCGTCTAGAACTCATAGAATCATACAAACATGAAAGACCAATACTTCTACAAACAGGCATAAGTTCTTAGAACAGTCGATAGAAGACTTCTGTAACTCGAGGCTATACCACAAGGTAGGAAAACATCCTAGTCCTAGACTGATCAGACCTAGCGACAACAGCTATTCCATTCCCCGTCCCATGACATAACCGTCTCTGAGAAACTCTACTAGGCGACCCCCTAAGCAGAGATGGCTAGTACTTAAGCTGGCTCCCTTCCCAAAGCGGAACTCTTAGGATGCCATGCCCCGACTTGGATCTAAACCCACCAAGCCGGGACACAAAAGCTATTAACCATGAACTATATACTCGTTAAAGACAGTACGGGCCTATCAATGTCATGGTCCAAGCTACTCATTTAGAATTAGAATGGTCAAGACGCCATATACTCATAATTCTCTATGGGTACT
>JAIUZE010013898.1:0-46127 GCA_022085475.1 Heliosperma pusillum
GAGCACCCCAAGGAGAAGAACTAGGCCTACTAAAGCCTTCTCAATTAAATCATCAAGTTGAATTCTCAACTCCTTCAATTCGGAAGGAGCGACACAATACGGAGCTTTAACAATGGTCCAGTTCCAGGAAACTAGATAATGGAAAAAATTCAACATCTCTTTCAGGAGGAATTCCCGGTAATTCATCGGGAAAAACATCTGGATATTCACAAACAATAGGAACATACTTCAAAGAAGGAAGAGAAGAATCAGAAGTAGTCACTACACATAGAAATGCTTGATGACCCTTCTTCAAAACATTCAACATTTTCATAGCTGAGATTAACTTCACACTAGTTTGCTTTCTAACTCCTTGATAAGACACCCGAGCACCCAAAGGACTTTTGAGAATGATTTTCTGGTCACGACATTCAAATCGAGCATGATAAGTAGATAAACAATCCATGCCCAGAATAATATCAAACTCTTCGAGAGGAAACCGTAGAAGATTAGCCGGAAAAATAGATCCATTTATGGATATTGGAATGTCGGAATGAAGATAAGAGCATGAAAATACATCACCAGATGGTAAAGAAATAGGAGTAGTTTCTCCTACTGAAGCTTTGAGCGGTAATTTGTCGGATAATCTCATTGAAATAAAAGATAAAGAAGCTCCCGTATCAAACAAAATTAAACACGGAAACTCATAAATTGAGAACATACCCGTCACGATGTCTGGCTGAGCATCAGCCTCAGCACGGCTCATAATAAAAATCCGACCCTTAGGTCGCCCAGAAATAACCGGTGTAGAAGCCGTCTTCTTCCTCTCAGGACATTCATTAAACCTGTGCCCCGGTTTTTGACAATTAAAGCATACAAGTGGCTTGTTGACGCAACCAACACCCGGATGCATAGGCATCTTGCACCGAAAGCAGGTACGATCCTTAAGATCGTTGTTGTTGCTCGGTACAAATGGACGATTACCTCTAGTTGCTTGTCCACCCTGAAAGTTTCTCCTCTTGTTTGGAAAAGAAGGAGAAAAGGAAGGTCGTGAAGAAGGATATAAAGGTCTCTTGCCATAAGAATTAGGAGCAATATAAGAAGTACGAGCCTCTTCGGCAATCTCCCGAATAGAACTCTCCGCCCATAAAGCATCATTATAAATAGAGACGAAAGAAGTAGAACCCCTACTTATCTTCCCTTCACCTGAGGAGATAGCTTTCCTAAGTAAAAGAAAGCTTTGTCCTCCTCCCTCGAAATAAGTCGAGTGGCATAATGAGCCAACTCGTTAAACCTGGTTGTGAACTCTTGAACAGAAAGAACTCCCTGCTTAAAGTCCATGAACTCCTTTAGCTTTTGCTGTCGCAACTCATCCGGGTAAAACCTCGTCTCCAAAAGTTCCCGGAAACGAGTCCACCCAAAATTTGGCTCCAACTTAGCAGTAGGACCAGAAAGAGTCCACCACTGATCCGCTTCTTTCACTAAGAAGTGAGAAGCCAGACGGACCTTATCCTCTTCAAGGACATCATACAGAGAAAAGCTCTTCTCCATTTCACGTAACCACCCCGAAAGCTGACTGGGATCTACCTCACCACCGTAGGTTTTGGCTTGGCTCCTAGATAGTTGAGAAGCAACCCATGAACAACTTCCGTGTCTCTCACGGTCGGGCATAGGATTAGGAATAGGATTTGCTTGCTGATTTTGCTGATTTTGCTGGTTTTGGATAATAACGGTAAGAGCTGCTAAGATCGTGTTGTCAATTCTCGGAGGCATCTTGCAAAATAAAAACACAGATTAGTACTTATCATTTAGCAAGAACAAAGAGACTACAACATAAATCCTAATCGACCCATCTTACCCTTCTATCTCACGGTTTATTATTTTATTAAGGTCAAGTTATTTATACAAGGGTACACAAACGTGCGTCGGGAGCAAAATAGCTCTGATACCAACTGTGACACCCTCAAATTTGCGGAAAGAAAAAAAAAAATTTAAATACATAAAAGATGATAATATATAACAAAGGTGTCATAACAAAAAAGGTTCATTACAAAACGGAAATAATATTATACAAAAGAAAATATAACAGACGGGAGACATTACTCCCGTTAACTACGAAATAAAAAGAGTGTATAATAATATACAAATTAAGAACGAATATAGGTCCAAGGTAAATACTTCGTCGCTAGGCTCGTCAATGTACCCCAAATATGGCATTCACCCTTGTTCGACCGCATTAAATATAAACACGGAAGCCACAGTCAGTAGGGAGTAACTCCGAGTTCTCCCAGCCACGAAATGTCGAGTTTAATTAAACATGAATAACATAAAAGCAAGGTATATGGAAAATACAAAACCTTAACATATATGATATGCTTTTCATGTAATGAAACAATTAACTAACATATAACCTAGCATATGAAAGCTATCATGGGAATCCGATAATAAACTATAACACGAGGTAGGGAAGCTGGTATGCTAGCTCAGAGGTTACCGTTAACATGGCCATGATACACTCAAACCCTAATCAACACGTAATCATGTGAATCAGTTAACAATCGGTAATCCAAACTCTATCAATCTTAGCCGGCTTGCATCTCACCTTATAAAACTCATAGAATCATACAAACATGAAAGACCAATACGTCTACAAACAGGCATAAGTTCTTAGCACCGTCAATAGTCGACTTCTGTAACTCGAGGCGATACCACAAGGTAGGAAAACATCCTAGTCCTAGACTGATCAGACCTAGCGACAACAGCTATTCCATTCCCCGTCCCATGACATAACCGTCTATGAGAAACTCTACTAGGCGACCCCCTAAGCAGAGATGGCTAGTACTTAAGCTGGCTCCATTCCCAAAGTGGAACTATTAGGCAGCCATGCCCCGACTGGGAGATAAGCCCCCCAGGCCGTGACACAAAAGCTATCAAGCAGTGAACTATATACTCGTTAAAGATAGTACGGGCCTATAAATGTCATGGTCCAAGATACTCATTTAGAATTAGAATGGTCAAGACGCCATATACTCATAATTCTCTATGGGTACTTAGTCAACACGACACCAACCATATAATCAAACAGTCACGGGAAAAACATCCTATCATGTGACTAATTGCATATAAATCATAATCAAATATCATATCGCCCCATATCTACTAAGGCTAATTCAATAATTAACTAAAACCTTACTTGAAGACAAATCCCCGACCCGAGTCCCGCGACGGGTCATCAGTCAAAACGGGGCTGACTAGATCTTAGTTTGACCAAACCCGTTTGGTCAAACCGGCTAGAAACAGAGTCTTTATCACATAGACTTGAACGTAAATTCAACATAATCATTACATGTTATTTTATCAAAACTTCTAACATGTGAATTATTAAATCTTATTAAAAACCCGTTTGACTTAAATGATATCAAATTAAACTACGATCTCGTCTTATAATTTTCTAACATGTGAGAAATAATAATTTTATGAAAAACTTTTTAATTAAATATTTTACTTATTAATATTTCTCACTTGCTAATTATTACAAAACGCGATAAAATAACGATAACTCAAAAAAACCGTCACAAGTCCCAAAGTGGGACCCACGGGCTGAGTTGGGCCGGGCCCCACATGGGCCTGGATGGGCCCCACGGCCTGTTTTGGGCAAAATGGGCTGTTTTGGCCTTTTTAACGGTTTTACTAAAAACCGTTTCTAATTATTTCCCGCATGCTTAACATAATTTAAACCCGTCAAAACAACAACATAACAATCAAACATCGACACAACCCAAAGACCAAAACCCGGACCCACCATGGACCAGCCCAGACCGGGTCTGAACCGGCCTGGACCGGCGTGGTTTGGACCGGTTTCCAGCCACCATTTCGGCCACCACCACTACAACAACACCCAATTATTTCTAACATGTTTTAATTAATCAACACCCATTTTAACAACCAATTTAACCATCCATCATACAACACTCATCATCATGAAGAAATCATAAAAATATAACAAGAACACCAACATATTTATAATTCCTACAACATAATAAAATTACCAACTTATCATGTTACTAACTAAAAATCATAAAATCATAATAATATGAACAAAAACTAAAGATGAACCAAAAACTAAAGAAAAACCAAAGCTATGTAACATATATCCGTCGAGTAACTCGGAATCGTTACCTTAGCTAGCTAAAATCAAGTAGCACCAAAATAATAAGAACTAAGAACTAAGAAACCCGTCTTCTAGTCTTCCCCTAATATATACGAGTCACCAAACTCGTCTTCAAAATCCTCCCCTATAAGAAATGACAAGAAAACATTATTAGAACTTAAAATATGAATTTCCATAATTAAAGTCTTGAAAACGATTTTGACGGAATTGAAATAAAACCGTACGGGAAGATGAGGAGCGAAGAAGAGATCCTAGAAATATAAGTTAGGACGGATTTAATTAAGAAATGAAGATTTTATGAAGGTTTTGCTCAAGAACGATGAAGAACAAATGATGAACGACGAATAACACGAAGAACGATTAAAGAAAGTGATATTTTGATCTTTATTTGATTTATTGTAAAGTAAGTGGTTTGTTAGTAAAGTGGGGTCAGGATGTCGTGTAATAGTAGAGCAAACTAAGTGAGTTGGGTTTTGAAATTGTTGTTATGGAATTGACCCGGTATAATAATTATATTACCGTAATTAATTAGATATTAAGTTAATGGAATTAAATATCAAGATATTATGTTATTGTAATGAAAAGAAAGAAAATATCAAGGTCAAAGAGAGAGGAAAAACCGTGTGATATGGTGACTGTCGGGTCAGTTTTGTAAACGATTTGCGTAATTTTCGTTAACTGATCGATAAAGTTAATAACTATCTAGATATTTTGATTAGTTTAATCAAAATAAATAACATCTCATGTTGTGGGAAACGATGACAGGGCGCGTGACTCATGCCAAAGTCGAGTTTCGATTTTGTTGCGCGCATTACGATGCCTCGGGAATAGTTAAATGACGTTTGGTTAAAAACCGTAAACGTTATTCTTTAAATTCCGAATAAATTCAAAATAATTATATTAAATTATGATAAATCTTAATAAATCTAAATAAAAATACATCAAAAATATTATTTTTTTTAAATAAAATTTCGGTCTTCATACTTATGAGACGAGTCGGGAAAAGTCAACGGAAGTCAAAGTTGACTGAAAAGTCGAGAAAAGTCGAAGATGACTTAAAAGTCAAGAAAATTTTAGGACGACTTAAAAGTCAAGAAAAGTCAATGACGACTTTAAAAAGTCAAGAAAAGTCAAAGACGACTTAAAAGTCAAGAAAAGTCAAAGATGACTAAAAACGGTCTTTTCATGGAATCCCTCAAAAATTCCAAATACGAACGCGGAATTTCAAAATAAGACTCAGAACAAAAATTCCTATTTTAAAAACTTAAGTTCTACTGAAAAGTGTTAGTAAATATTTTTACTAGAAAAATCGGGTACTTTTCGGGTTGTTACAATCACCCCTCCTTTTAAAAAGTTTCGTCCTCGAAACTTAGAAGAAGGAAAGTAACATATATGTAGGTCTATTTCAAAATTGTTAAAAATATATTCGTAATAAAATTACAGGGTCTTATCACTGGGGCGGAAGGTTCTCGTCAGCTGTTACGAACACCAACGTCCCAAATCAAAGACTTTAAAAGATACATTTTCGCATCAATAAATGAGAAAACTAGTTATCGAACGTCTCCAATAACGAGTCTCAACACTCCTTGACGGTAAAACACTTGAAATCATAAAACATGTCTAAAGCTTTTAATTCAAAAACTTCATAGTAAGAATAATAACTCTATTATCTATTCCTAAAATTTCTAACTAAAGCTTATAGTAATATATCTAAGAGTAATGATACTCGATAGAAGGAACTGAATATTCGAAAGAATAAATCGAATAGAAAGAAGAAAGAAAGAAGGAAAGAATAAAGAAGAACGAAGGGTGAACCCCAATACTATCTTCCCTCTATGAAAATTCTAATGTCGATAGTAACTCGACAATACTAACTGTACAAGTAAACTAGTCCTCAAGGGAGTGCAATATATCCTCAACATTTCAATCATCGGATTCCTACCAAGATATTTCATAAGCATGCCACACCGAGTAGCAACTCCCAATTATTCCAATTCAATAAAAATCTTCTAAGGTCCATCGAAACTATTATTGGAAATCACCATCAAAATATTTATAATTAAGGAAACAAAACCGCTAACAACCACAAAGTAAAGGACTTACTATGAAATCCTTTAATCCAATTTATTCCAAAAATTCATTACCTCAACTTATTTACAATGAATCCTCTCATCCTCCAAAGTTGAATCTCGAAACCTCAAAGCGATTAGTCACACATAACTCGATTCACTTCACGTTTGCCAAACATAGGGCAATGTGACCGTAATTAATTTATTTATCCCTTCCAAACTCTTAATACATCGGTTTCGCTTATGTCGATATTCCTCAAGTTGTGTCATCAAATCCTAATTCCACAAAGTATTCATTCCCGTTAGGGTCCAACATTTAACGACAACAAATTCTCAAATAACATTAAAAATCACTCAACTTTCTAATCACAACTCCAACCATTATTAAGCTTATTTCGATCCTCAAAAGATATTGCAACTTCAAGCTTTTATATTTTAAAACCACTAGGATAGTTTCTTCCTAAACTTATTCTCCATTTTCCATAATCATTTAAACACGAAACTAGCTCCATAGGATGGTTAGGTATCATATTCGAAACTCCTTATTTACTCCAAAATAGACATATCATCAGCATGGTCTTCAAACCAATACTAAACTTCTAAGTCCAAAGACTAAATTACTAATGAGTTAAGAAGTAATAGCCAACTCATTCGACTTTACACCTTCGAATATCATGAACTATTTGCACACAAGTCATGACAAGCTTCAAGCATTAAAATCATTAGACATACCTTACCACACCTTCCTCAAGGATACCCACTCTCACCACCATAGGGTGAAATTAGATCTATACTATTTCCTCGAATCACCAGTTCATTCTAACTAACACTCATATTCCACAAAATTCAAAGTTCTTCCGACTAAGTATAATATACCTCAAACAAATGGGTATGACATCCATAAAATGTTACCAGAGGGAGGTAAGGATACAAATGGTAAGATGGAGGAACTATCAAGAGAAATTTTCAAGATGCAAAAAGGTTGAAAGAGAAAGAAGCACCTAAATAGAAGGAAGAGAACATAATACAATAAGGACGAGAGAATTCATAGATGAAGAAAGAATTCTCTTCAATTAAGCTTGTAAATCTTCAAATCTTCTGTAGAGGATACTCCTTCTAGGTAACACATATTCCACCATAAGGCGTAATATTGTTCCTAGCAATTTGGCTAGCCACCCAAGCATAGCCTCCTTGGCAATTGTCTTCTCTATGAGGAGGGACCTGGTTGGCACTAACAACGATCTCTTCTACACGAGGTCCAACCATCTTCATAAGAAACAAAACAAATTAAGTTACTCCTAACAATTAGCATAAACAAATAGACTACAACATAAATCCTAATCTACCCATCCTACCATTCTATCTCACAAGTTTATTATTTTATTAAGGTCAAGTTATTTATACAAGGGTACACAAACGTGCGTCGGGAGCAAAAATGCTCTGATACCAACTGTGACACCCTCAAATTTGCTGAAAGAAAAAAAATAATTTAAATACATAACGAAGGGTGTCATAAATAAAAAGGTTCATTACAAAAGAAAATTAATATTATACATAAAAATTATACAAGACGGGAGACATATCTCCCGTATAAATACGGAAATGAAAGAGTGTATAATAATATACAATCTAAGAACCGAATAGAGGTCCAAGGTAATACTTCGCTCGCTAGCTCGTCAATGTACCCAATGTATGCATTCACCACCTGTTCGACCGCATTAAATATAAACACGGAAGCCACAGTCAGTGGGGAGTAACTCCGAGTCCTCCCAGCCACGAAATGTCGAGTTTAAGAACATGAATAACAAACAAAGCGATGTTATATGGACAATACAAAACTTAAACATATAAGATATGCTTTTCATGTTATGAAACAACTAACTAACATATAACCTAGCATATGAAAGCTATCATGTGAAACCGATAATAAACTATAACCCGAGGTAGGGAAGCTGGTATGCTGGCTCAGCGGTTACCATGTAACATGGCCCTGATACACTCAAACCCTAATCAACACGGAATCATGTGAATCAGTTAACAATCGGTAATCCAAACTCTATCAATCCTAGCCGGCTTGCATCTCACCTTCTAGAACTCATAGAATCATACAAACATGAAAGACCAATACTTCTACAAACAGGCATAAATTCTTAGGACCATCGATAGAAGACTTCTGTAACTCGAGGCTATACCACAAGGTAGGAAAACATCCTAGTCCTAGACTGATCAGACCTAGCGACAACAGCTATTCCATTCCCCGTCCCATGACAGAACCGTACATGAGAAACTCTACTAGGCGACCCCCTAAGCAGAGATGGCTAGTACTTAAGCTGGCTCCATTCCCAAAGTGGAACTATTAGGCAGCCATGCCCCGACTTGGATATAAACCCACCAAGCCGGGACACAAAAGCTATCACGCAGTGAACTATATACTCGTTAAAGATAGTACGGGCCTATCAATGTCATGGTCCAAGATACTCATTTAGAATTAGAATGGTCAAGACGCCATATATCCATAATTCTCTATGGGTACTTAGTCAACACGACACCAACCACATAAACAAACAGTCACGGGAAAAACATCCTATCATGTGACTAATTGCATATCAATAATAATCAAATATCATATCGTCTCGTATCTACTAAGGATAATTCAGTAATTAAATACAACTTTACTTGAAGACAAATCCCCGACCCGAGTCCCGCGACGGGTCATCAGTCAAATCGGGGCTGACTAGATCTTAGTTTGACCAAACCCGTTGGATCAAACCGGCTAGAAGCAGAGTCTTTATCACATAGACATAAAATTAACATATTCATTACATGTTATTTTATTACTACTTCTAACATGTGATTTATCATATTATACCCAAAACCCGCTTGACTTAAATGATTTCAACGTAAACTAATCTCGTATTATAATTTCTAACATGTGAGAAATAATAATTTTATGAAAACCTTTTTAATTAAATATTTTACTTATTAATATTTCCCACTTGCTAAATATTACAAAACACAATAAAAATGACGATAACTCGACAACCGACACGAGTCCCAAGGTGGGACCCACGGGCTGAAATGGGCCGGACCCACATGGGCCTGTTTTGGCCTCACGGACAGAAATGGGGCTGTTTTGGCCTTTGACTCGATTTTACTAAAAACCGTTTCCTAATTTTTCCCGCATGCTTTAACATATTTAAAACCCGTCAAAACAACACCCAATCAATCAAACATCGACACAACCCAAAGACCAAAACCCGGACCCACCTTGACCAACCCAGACCGGGTCTGAACCGGCCTGGACCGGTCTGGTTTGGACCCGGTTCATGCCCTCACCCACGGTTCAATAACAAACACCACCAAATCAATTCCAACTTGTTTTTAATCAACAAACACCCATTTTAACATCCATCATACAAAATCATAACTTATTAAAAATCATCAAAATTTGTCAAGAACACTAAACTTGTTAAAATTTCATAAACAACATAAAAATCATAACTTGTTAAAAATCATCAAAAATTCATCAAGAACAACAAACTTGTTAAAATTTCCTAAACCACATAAAAATCATAACTTAGTAAAAATCATTAAAATTCTTCAAGAACACTAAATTTGTTAAAATTCCATCAACAACATAAAAATTATAACTTAGTAAAAATCATTAAAATTCTTCAAGAACACTAAATTTGTTAACATTTCATAAACAACATAAAAAAAAAATCATAACTTATGAAAAACCATAAAAATTCATCAAGAACAATAATTCAACATAAAAATTCACTACAACTTAAAAATCATCAAGAACAATAATACAAAATAAAAATTCCATACAACATAAAAATCATCAAAAATCATAAAACAACATAAAAATTCCATACAACATAAAAATCATCAAAAATCATAAAACAACATAAAAATCACTACTTAACATATTACTAACTAAAAATCCATAAATCATAAAACATGAACCAAAAAATAAAGATGAACCAAAATCAAAATAAATAAAACTAAAGGCTATGTTACTAACTCAAATCCTAAATAACCATAACATGAATCATAAACTAAAAGCTATGTGACATTAATTCGTCGAGTAAATCGGAATTGTTACCTTAGCTAGCAAAACCCACTTAGCACCAAATAATAAGAAGTAATAATTAAGAAAACCCTTCTACTAGTCTTCACCCAAAATATAAGAGTCCCCAAATTCGTCTTCAAACTCTTCCCCTATAAGAAATAACAAGAAAAACAATTATTAGAACTTAAACTAAATTTCTCATAATTAAAGTGTTGAAAACGATCGTGACGGAATTGAATTTAAAACGTACTAGAAGATGGAGAGCGAAGAGGAGATCCTAGAAATATAAATTAGGAAGGATTTAATTAAGAAATGAAGGATTTATGGAGGTTTTGCTCAAGAACGTTGAAGAACAATTGATGAACGATGAAGAACACGAAGAACGATTAAAGAAAGTGATATTTTGATCTTTATTTGATTTGTTGAAAAGTGAAAAGGTGTTTGTGAGTAAAGTGGAGTGGAGTTGGACGTGAGTTTATAGACAAATAAAGGTGTTGAGTTTTAAAATTGTTGTGCCGTAATTGACTCGCGTTTAATAATTATTTTACGGTAAATGATTAAATATAATTTACGATAAAGTTAATATCAAGATATTATGATATATTACTCAAAAGTAATGAAAATATCAAGGCTATTAGAGGACTTTTTGAGCCGTGTGGTATGGTGAAGAATCGGTCTGATTTCGAGCGTGTTGCGTAATTTTCGTTAATTGATCGATAAAGTGAAATAATATCTAGATATTATAATATTATAATCAAAAGTAATGAAATATCAAGCCCTATTAGAGGACTAAATGGACCGTGTGGCATGGTGAGGGTTAGGTCTGTTTTTGCTCGATTTGCGTAATCTTCGTTGACGGATCGATAAAGTAAGTAAATATCTAGATATTTTGATTATTTTAATCAAAATAAATAAAACATCTAATGGTGAGTGGAAAGCGATGAAATCAACGTGTGACTCATGCCAAAGTCGAGTTTCGATTTTGTTGCGCGCATTACGATGCGTCGGGAATAGTTAAATGACGTTCGAGTAAAAACCGTAAAGTTATTCTTTAAATTCCGAATAAATTCAAAATAATTATATTAAATTATGATAAATCTTAATAAATCTAAATAAAAATAAATCAAAAATATTATTTTTTTGAAATAAAATTTCGGTCTTCATACTTATGAGACGAGTCGGGAAAAGTCAACGGAAGTCAAAGTTGACTGAAAAGTCGAGAAAAGTCGAAGATGACTTAAAAGTCAAGAAAAGTTTAGGACGACTTAAAAGTCAAGAAAAGTCAATGACGACTTTTAAAAAGTCAAGAAAAGTGAAAGACGACTTAAAAGTCAAGAAAAGCCAAAGACGACTAAAAACGGTCTTTTCATGAAATCACTCAAAAATTCCAAATACGAACGCGGAATTTCAAAATAAGACTTGGAACAAAAATTCCTATTTTAAAAACTTAAGTTCTACTGAAAAGTGTTAGTAAATATTTTTACTAGAAAAATTGGGTACTTTTCGGGTTGTTACAATCACCCCTCCTTTTAAAAAGGTTCGTCCTCGAAACTTAGAAGAAGGAACGTAACATATATGTAGGTCTATTTCAAAACTGTTAAAAATATACTTGTAATAAAAATACTGAGTCTTATCAATGGTACGGAAAGTTCTCATCTGCAGTTTAAGAACATCGACGTTCCAAATCAAAGACTTTAAAAGATACATTTTCGCATCAATTTATGAGAAACTAGTTATCGAACGTCTCCAATAACAAGTCTCAACACTCCTTGACGGTAAAATACTTGAAATCATAAAATATTTCCAAAAGCTTTTAGTTCGGTAATAATTCTACTATCTATGCCTAAAATTTCTAACTAAAACTTATAGTAATCTATCTATAAGAAGTGATATTTGATAGAAGGAACGAAATATTCGCAAATAAATCGAATAGAAATAGGAAAGGAAGAAATAAATTTACCTCAAGCAAGGAGTTCGGGATATTTAGCTAACATTTTAGCTTCGGGTTCCCAAGTTTCTGATTCGACGTTTCCACAACGCCAAAGGATACGAACTAAGGGTACCACCTTGTTTCGGAGTTGTTTGTTAGCCCTTTCAAGTATACGAATCGGCCTTTCTTCCAAAGCCAAATTAGGTTCCAAGTCCAACACTTCCTCTTGAATACTATGACTCGGATCACTGATATACTTCTTCAATTGCGAAACATGGAACACATCATGAACTTTGCTCAAGTTCGGAGGTAATTCCAGACGATAAGCAACAGGACCAACTCTTTTAAGCACACGAAACGGTCCAATATATTTAGGACTCAACTTCCCTTTCACTCCAAACCGTTTCACTCCTTTCATTGGTGACACCTTAAGGAATACACGGTCTTCAACATCAAATTCAAGCGGTCGACGACGAACATCGGCATAGGATTTCTGTCTATCTTGAGCGGCTTTCATTCGTTCTCGAATGACTTGAACTTGATCAATTGTTTCGGTCACGATGTCGGGACTCAACATATGAGCATCTTGCACTTGATCCCAACAAACCGGACTACGGCATTTCCTACCGTATAAAGCCTCATAAGGTGACATCTTGATAGATGCATGATAACTGTTGTTATAAGAACATTCCACCAAAGGCAAACTCTTCTCCCAAGATGTATGAAAGTCTAAAGCACAAGATCGAAGAAGATCTTCCAAGGTTTGGATCGTTCTCTCGGTCTGACCATCTGTAGCGGCATGAAAAGCTGTGCTCATCAACAATTTACTACCCATGGCTTCTTGCAAAGCCGTCCAGAATCGGGAACCAAATCTCGGATCACGATCTGAAACTATATCCTTAGGAACTCCATGGTAGCGTACTATCTCTTTCACATAAGCACCAGCTAAGACCTCTATCCTCGAAGTTTCTTTGATAGGTATGAATCTGGCACACTTCGTCAAACGGTCCACAATAACCCAGATGGCATTCTTTCCACTAGAAGTAGTAGGTAAAGCCATCACGAAGTCCATAGAAATAGACTCCCACTTCCAAAGAGGAATTTCCAAAGGTTGCAGTAAACCTCCGGGTCTTTGATGTTCGATCTTCACCTTCTGACAAGTAAGACATCTACTAACATACTCCTTCACTTCAATCTTCATCCTAGGCCACCAAAATTGTGGTCTCAAATCGTTATACATTTTGTCACCGCCCGGATGAATAGAATAAGGAGAAAGGTGAGCTTCATCAAGTATTCTCTTCCTCAACTCGGCACTTCTCGGAACATACATTCGACCATGGTAACGAAGGTAGCCATCATTATCCACCACACAATCCTTTGCTTGCCCAAGTGATATTTTGGCTCGAATGGCGATAAAAGTAGCATCCTCCGGCAAACAAGTACGGATCTCACGATAAAAATCAGGTTCCGCAGTCAAAGCACCAAGATAATCAAACCCTTTCCCAACAAACTGTATCTCCAGCTTCTGAAATTCGGTTACTAGTTCATCGGGGAAAGTACCAAGAGCATTTAATGAATGACTAGTCTTTCTACTCAAAGCATCTGCCACAACATTTGCTTTTCCCTCGTGATAAATCAACTCAGCATCATAATCATTCACCAACTCTAACCATCTTCTCTGCCTCATGTTTAACTCTTTCTGAGTAAAAATACACCTCAAGCTCTTATGATCGGTGTAGATTCGGCAATGAACTCCAATAAGATAATGTCTCCAAGTTTTCAAGGCATGTACTACAGCAGCTAACTCAAGATCATGAGTCGGGTAATTCACTTCATGAACCCTGAGTTGTCGAGAAGCATAAGCAATGACTTTTCTATTCTGCATCAAGACACATCCCAAACCATGCTTTGAAGCATCACAATATACATCATAATAAGCTTCATCATCTGGTAAAGTTAAAACCGGTGCGGTAGTCAATCTCTTCTTTAATTCCAAAAAGGCAATTTCACATTCATCGGTCCAAATATACTTCGCTTCCTTCTTTAGCAATTGAGTCATCGGTCTTGCTAATTTGGAGAAATCTTTCACAAACCGACGATAATAACCCGCTAAACCAAGGAAACTCCGAATCTCGGACACATTTTTCGGACTCTTCCAATCCACAACTGCCTCAATTTTAGCTGGATCGACCATAACACTGTCTTTTGAAATGACATGACAAAGGAAAGATACCTCGGGCAACCAGAATTCACATTTGGAGAACTTAGCATACCACTTTTGGCGTCGAAGAACGCCCAAAATGGTTCGAAGGTGATCGGCATGTTCTTCCTCAGATTTCGAAAAGATCAGAATGTCATCAATAAATACCACCACACATTTATCAAGATACTCCCGGAAAGTACGATTCATCTGATCCATGAATATAGCTGGAGCATTAGTCAAACCGAATGGCATCACATTGAATTCGAAATGACCATACCTCGAGCTGAAAGCAGTCTTCGGAATATCTGCTTCCCGAAAGGGAATCTGATGATAACCCGATCTAAGATCAATTTTAGAGAAAGTAGAAGCACCCCGTAACTGGTCAAAAAGATCATTGATACGAGGAAGAGGATATTTGTTTTTGATTGTGACACGGTTCAATTCCCGATAATCAATGCACATCCGCATAGAACCGTCTTTCTTCTTGACAAATAGTACGGGAGCACCCCAAGGAGAAGCACTAGGCCTTATAAAGCCTTTCTCTATCAAATCATCAAGTTGAATTCTCAACTCCTTCAATTCAGAAGGAGCCATACGGTAAGGAGCTTTGGCAATTGGTCCAGTTCCAGGAACTAGATCAATGGAAAATTCAACATCCCTTTCAGGAGCAATCCCGGGCAATTCATCGGGAAATACATCGGAAAATTCCCGAACAATAGGAACATCCTTTAAAGAAGGAAGAGAAGAATCGGAAGTAGTCACTACACATAGAAATGCTTGATGACCCTTCTTTAAAACATTCAACATTTTCATAGCTGAGATTAACTTCACACTAGCTTGCTTTCTAACCCATTGATAAGAAATACGAGCACCCAAAGGACTTTTAAGAATAATTTTCTGATCACGGCACTCGAATCGAGCATGATGAGTAGATAACCAATCCATGCCCAAAATAATATCGAACTCTTCACGAGGAAAACGTAAAAGATTCGCCGGAAAAATAGATCCATTTATGGATATTGGAATGTCGGAATGAAGATAAGAACATGAAAATACTTCTCCGGATGGTAACGAGATAGGAGTAGTTTCTCCTACTGAAGCTTTAAGCGGTAACTTATCGGATAGTCTCATGGAAATAAAAGATAAAGAAGGCTCCCGTGTCAAATAAAATAACACGGAAATTCTTAAATCGAGCAACATACCCGTCCACAATTATCGGGTTGGGAATCGCTCAGCACGGCTCAGAATAAACATACGACCCTTAGGTCTCCCAGAAATAACCGGTGTAGACACCGTACCCTTCCTCTCAGGACATACATTCGACTTGTGACCCGGTTTCTGGCAAATAAAGCACACAAACGGCTTGTTAAAGCAGCCAACCCCCGGATGAATAGGCATCTTGCATGTAAAGCAGACACGACCTTTAAGGTCGTTGTTGTGGCTCGGAACAAAGGGACGGTTTCTCTTATTAGCCGGTCCACTCTGGAAGTTTCTCCTCTTGTTTGGAAAAGAGGGAGAAAAAGAAGGTCGAGAAGCAGGATAAAGAGGTCTCTTGCCAAAGGCATTAGGAGCAATATAAGAAGCACGAGCTTCCTCGGCAATCTCCCGGATAGAACTCTCCGCCCAAATGGCATCATTATAGATCGAGACAAAAGAAGTGGAACCTATACTGATCTTCCCCTTTATCTGGGGAGAAAGCTTTCCCAAATAAAAGAAGGCTTTGTCTTCCTCTACCCTAATAAGTCGAGTGGCATAATGAGCCAACTCATTGAACCGGGTAGTAAACTCCTGAACAGAAAGAAGTCCTTGTTTAAAATCCATGAACTCCTTCAACTTTTGCTGTCTCAACTCATCGGGGTAAAACCTCGCTTCTAAGAGCTCACGGAAACGAGCCCACCCAAAATTAGGCTCCAACTTAGCGGTAGGACCAGAAAGAGTCCACCACTGATCCGCTTCCTTCTCTAAGAAGTGAGAACGCTGAGGACTTTGTCCTCTTCAAGGACATCATAAAGGGAAAAATTCTTCTCCATTTCTCGTAACCACACAGAAAGCTTAACGGGATCAACTTAGCCATCGTAGGTTTTGGCTTGGCTCCTCGATAGCTGTGAAGCAACCCACGTATAACTCCCGTGTCTCTCCCGATCAGGAACAGGAGTAGGAATCGGATTAGCCTGCTGGTTTTGCTGGTTTTGCTGGTTTTGGATAATTACGGTAAGAGCTGCTAAAATAGTGTTGTCAATCCTCGGAGGCATCTTGCAAAATAAAAAACACAGATTAGTACTTATCATTTAGCAAGAACAAAGAGACTACAACATAAATCCTAATCTACCCATCTTACCCTTCTATCTCACGGTTTATTATTCATTAAGGTCAAGTTATTTATGCAAGGGTACACAAACGTGCGTCGGGAGCAAAATAGCTCTGATACCAACTGTGACACCCTCAAATTTGCGGAAAGAAAAAAATTATTTAAATACATAAAAGAAATAAGATAGTACAAAACGAAGGTGTCATAAAATAAAAAGGTCATTACAAAACGGAAATAATATTCTACAAACGAAATGTACAAGACGGGAGACATACCTCCCGTATAAATACGGAAATAAAAGTGTGTACAATAATATACAAACTATGAACCGAATATAGGTCCAAGGTAAATACTTCGCTCGCTAGCTCGTCCATGTACCCCCAAATATGCATTCACCACCTGTTCGACCGCATTAAATATAAACACGGAAGCCACAGTCAGTGGGGAGTAACTCCGAGTTCTCCCAGCCACGAAATGTCGAATTTAATTAAACATGAATAACATAAAAGCAATGTATATGGGAAATACAAAACTTAAACATATAGGATATGCTTTTCATGTTATGAAACAAATAACTAACATATAACCTAGCATATGAAAGCTATCATGTGAATTCGATAATAAAATATAACCCGAGGTAGGGAAGCTGGTATGCTGGCTCAGCGGTTACCATGTAACATGGCCCTGATACACTCAAACCCTAATCAACACGTAATCAGGTGAATCAGTTAACAATCGGGAATCCAAACTCTATCAATCTTAGCCGGCTTGCATCTCACCTTCTAAAACTCATAGAATCATACAAACATGAAAGACCAATACTTCTACAAACAGGCATAAGTTCTTAGCCCAGTCAATAGTCGACTTCGGTAACTCGAGGCTATACCACAAGGTAGGAAAACATCCTAGTCCTAGACTGATCAGACCTAGCGACAACAGCTATTCCATTCCCCGTCCCAGGACATAACCGTCTATGAGAAACTCTACTAGGCGACCCCCTAAGCAGAGATGGCTAGTACTTAAGCTGACTCCAGTCCCAAAACGGATCAGGCAGCCATGCCCCGACTTGGATATAAACCCACCAAGCCGGGACACAAAAGCTATCAAGCTGTGAACTCCATATGCTCGTCAAAGATAGTACGAGCCTATCAATGTCATGGTCCAAGCTACTCATTTAGAATTAGAATGGTCAAGACGCCATATATCCATAATTCTCTATGGGTACTTAGTCAACACGACACCAACCATATAAACAAACAGTCACGGGAACACATCCTATCATGTGACTAATTGCATATAAATAATAATCAAATATCATATCGCCTCATATCTACTAAGGCGAATTCAGTAATTAAATACAACCTTACTTGAAGACAAATCCCCGACCCGAGTCCCGCGAAGGGTCATCAGTCAAAACGGGGCTGACTAGATCTTAGTTTGACCAAACCCGTTTGGTCAAACCGGCTAGAAACAGAGTCTTTACCACATAGACTTGAACATAAAATCAACATATTCATTACATGTTATTTTATTAAAACTTCTAACATATGAATTATTAAATCTTACGAAAAACCCGCTTGACTTAAAGGATATAAATTTAAACTACGATCTCGTATTATAATTTCTAACATGTGAGAAATAATAATTTTATGAAAACCTTTTTAATTAAATATTTTACTTATTAATATTTCCCACTTGCTAAATATTACAAAACACGATAAAAATGACGATAACTCAAAAAACGTCACAAGTCCCAAAGTGGGACCCACGGGCTGAGTTGGGCCGGACCCACATGGGCCTGATTTGGGCCTCACGGCCTGATTTGGCTCAAAAAGGCTGTTTTGATTTAAAACTTCTAAAACCGTTTCCTAATATTTCCCGCATGCTTTAACATATTTAAAATCCGTCAAAACAACCACCAATCAATCAAACATCGACACAACCCAAAGACCAAAACCCGGACCCACCTTGACCAACCCAGACCGGGTCTGAACCGGCCTGGACCGGTCTGGTTTGGTCCGGTTCTAGCCACACAATTCGGCCCCACCAACAACAACATCAAATAAATTCCAACATGTTTTTAATCATCAAACAACCATTTTAACATCCATCCTTACAAAAATAATTATTATTAAAAATCATCAAAATTTGTCAAGAACACTAAAACAACATAAAAATCATAACTTAGTAAAAATCATTAAAATTCTTCAAGAACACTAAACTTGTTAAAATTTCATAAACAACATAAAAATCATAACTTAGTAAAAATCATTAAAATTCTTCAAGCCTAGGAGGTCGGGTAGAGTCTCCATTCCTCCAGACAGATACATTGGTATGGTCAAGGAGAATGATAGAGATGACATTTTGCTCCTAGAGAGTAACGAACCCGCTACCTATAAAGGTGCCATGACCTGTTCCGACTCTAAGCTATGGCTTGAAGCCATGCAATCCGAGATGGACTCCATGTATGAGAATGACGTATGGGATCTTGTTGATTTTTCTGATAAGGTACGACCTCTTCAGTGCAAATGGCTTTATAAGATAAAGCATTCTTTAGAAGGACAACCAGACACCTATAAGGCACGACTAGTGGCAAAAGGTTTCACTCAAGTGCAAGGATTGCATTATGATGAAATCTTTGCGCCCGTAGTTATGCTGCGTTCCATTCGGATAATCTTAGCGATTGCCGCTTTTCATGACTATGAAATTTGGCAGATGGATGTGAAAATCGCCTTCTTAAACTGTTATTTGGAGGAGGAATTGTACATGGTACAGCCCGAAGGTTTCATTGATCCTAAAAATCCTAAGAAAGTGTGCAGGCTTAAGCGTTCCATTTATGGACTTAAGCATGCTTCTCGGAGTTGGAATCATCGTTTCGACCAGGTGATAAAAGAGAATGGTTTCACTCGATCGGTCGAGGAACCATGCTTGTATGTCAAGTCGAGTGGGAGTAAGATGGTCTTCTTGATATTGTATGTCGATGACATACTCTTGATTGGGAATGACATTCCTCTCTTATCTTCGGTAAAAGTATGGTTAAAGAACCATTTCCAAATGAAAGATCTGGGTGAGGCACAACGCATATTGGGGATCCGTATCTATAGAGATAGATCACGACGGATGTTATCACTCAGTCAGGAGTCTTATATAGATAAGATTCTTGAAAGGTTCAGCATGACCAACTCGAAGAAGGGGTACCTTCCAATGACGTCTGGGATGCATTTGAGTAAAAATCAGGTATCCAAGACATCGGAAGAGGTCGAGCGCATGAGTCGTGTTCCTTATGCATCAGCCATAGGATCGATCATGTATGCCATGATATGCACACGTCCAGACG
Organism: Heliosperma pusillum; assembly: GCA_022085475.1. Taxonomy (NCBI): domain Eukaryota; kingdom Viridiplantae; phylum Streptophyta; class Magnoliopsida; order Caryophyllales; family Caryophyllaceae; genus Heliosperma; species Heliosperma pusillum. The sequence continues at coordinate 20,076 of JAIUZE010013898.1, forward strand.
TGGCATATGCATTGAGTATGACGAGTCGGTACCAAGGCAATCCAGGTGAAACACACTGGATGGCTGTTAAAAACATCCTTAAGAACTTACGAAGGACTAAGGATTGGGTATTTACTTATGGAGGAGATACTAAGCTATGCGCAATCGGTTACGCGGATGCTAGCTTCCAAACGGATTGAGATGACTCAAAATCTCAGTCTGGATTCGTCTTTACTCTTAATGGCGCTGCGGTCAGTTGGAAAAGTTCCAAAAAAAGTGTTATAACAGATTTTAAAAGTGAGTCCGAGTACTATGCCGCTTCGGAAGCTGCAAAGGAAGCTATATGGATGCGTCAGTTCTTGCAAGGACAAACCGTAGTTCCTAGTTCGAATGACCTAATCACCATCTATTGTGATAATAGAGGTGCCATCTTCCAAGCTAAGGAGCCTAAGTCTAGAAACAATTCTAGACATGTACAACGGAAGGCTCACATGATCCGAGATTACCTGGAGCAAAAGGAGATAGTGATAGACAAGATTGCTTCGGATGACAACATCGCGGACCCTCTCACTAAACCGTTAAAATATGATAAGCATGAAGGGCACGTTATTTCCATGGGATTTAAACGTGTTCCTGAGTTGTAGTAGCTGTTTATATGGATTAGATAAATGTATCGTTTTCATATACTATTCATAACATCATCGTATTGTTTCATATTTTGTTTTTCATGTGGATTGTACGACAACATTGAACGCCACAAAGTGAACTGAATTACATTATATTTATTTTGGTCCGTAATCGCCCACATGAGTTGATAACTCTGACAATTATATTGTGAAGTTGATTGATGGTGGGTTCAACGAGCCATAAGTCAAACGGTTGACTGATCGATCACAGATACGAGTTATAAATATACCTCGTAGGGCATCGTGACAATGTTATGGAGTCCTAAATGTGTAAAAACATTCGGTGCCAAGTCGTGGATTGGACGTCCATAGTGTTCCTAGAGTCGATTCTTTTGACTATCGACTGTCTCTTGATATTAAGACAGTTTTTGGGTGACTTTGGTTTCTTTCTCATGGTCGACCGTAACAGGGGGCTACGCATATTTTTACTGGGTCATTTCATACTGTGCTTGTATCTGCAGGATTTCAGTTGAAGGAAAATATCCAACCTTTATCAGGTTTTGTCATTTCTCAGGGCCACTCGAGGAGTTGTAACTGAAATACATGGCCATGCTCGAATAATGATTCGTTTATCAGTTAGGTTACTCTCTAGTCGGGAAAACCACTCTTGATATAGATCACTTGTAAAATACGACCTTTGTGAATACGGACTTTGCAAATTGTTTTACATTGAGTGGGAGAAATTTTGGATATGAGAATCGGTTATCGCACATATACTTGTAAGGACAAGTTGGAGATTGTTGGAGCTAGTGTCCTCCATAGTTAGTGTGATAACGTGTATAAATATCTTACAGATTCACAGGGTATACTTAGTATTCTTATTAGTTGATTAACGTTTATCGATAACGGTTGGCTTCCTAGAAGTTTGACGTTATTGTCATTTTAATGGCGGTGATCAACTGGTCCCTAAAAGTCACACCTAAAGGATGTGTTTGAGAGATATGATTGTATGAAAATATAATCATATTGATGCCTTATATGACTAAAAGGTTAGTCAATGTATATGACTAAAAGGTTAGTCAATATAATGATGATACGATTATTTAATACGATTAAATAATACTAGCTGAGACGAATTAAATGTTAATTCGTAATTGAATATAAACTGTTATATCTAATTAATGTATATAATGTAATTATTTAATACGATTAAATAATGTAAGCTTAAACGAATTAAATGTTAATTCGTAATTAAATATAAACTGTTATATTTAATTAGCAAATTATATATTATTCGATATTGTCATAATAAATGATGTCAGACCAGTATTAATAAATTGACTACAAGATGTTGTATGGACTTATTAATATGTGACAACATAAATGACAATAATAATACATATACATTTTATACATTAAAATAAAAAGAAAAGCTAACAACTTAAAAACAAGTAGAGGAAAAGAGGGAAGACTCCTCCCCTTACTCTACCTCTATTTGGACGGTTAAAGGAAGAAAAAAAAGAGTTTGAAAAAAAAAAAACTCTTCTTCTCTACATTCTCATCACAACTTTTCACAAAAAAAATTAGCAGTAATTTTTGTATTCTTTCTAGCACAAAAAAAAGGCATTTCTCAGAGCATCTTGGGTGCAACGATTATGAGAATATCGATCTCGATATTTGTTCTTAGGCCATATTGCTAGGACTGGAGGTTGATTCTAATCTCTATGTTTTATATTATGCTTTTAGTTTATGACTCGTATTTCATATATTATAATTTCGTTATAATCCTTAAATTTCATGATGAAATGTACCGATATTTCCCACAGGCAGGTGTAAAGGTGAAGGTAAGAACACTCTTTAGAATAAGAAGTCTATGGAGAAACTTATAAAAAACCACTGAGACCTGATATAACATTCAAAACGGTGAAGGTAAATTGTTACGGTGTATTTGAAAGAGTTGCCCGGCCCTAACTAAACTATAACTAATCTACGTACATTCTCCTACTTTTATTCAAGATCTTATTTTGATACAAAGAAAAAAAAAGGGGAGGTTGAACATAGATGAAAAATATTTTGTTTCTAAATATTCCATTGGTTAATGAGATTTTTATTTTTAACAATCCTTAAGTTGTATACATGTTTGAGTTGTTTTGGGTGCAAGTTTTGCACTGAGTAAAAAATGCGAGTAATTTGATAAAAAAAAACTTAAAAGGGAATAAGTTTAGACTAGTGGTATATTACTGAAAGTAATTATTAAGTGACTCCCATAAAAAGATAATTTCTCAATATATTTGCCAAAGAATGCCTATCACTAATATTCCAAGTTTTAATTTTATTATCAACTAACTTTCATTGCAAGCTTTTAAATGTTGGAAAAAATTACCCCAAAATAATAGTTTGCTAACTTGGAATAGATGATTTGAAATTTGTTTAGAACTATTACATATTTTGTGTGTGTACGATATTCTTCGTTTTAAAAAGATGTCTATAATAATTGGAACGAAGGATAGCGCTAAAACTACGTGATAAAGTAATAGCATTATTATGAGCGTGCTTTATGTGAGAGTTTATGTTCATTTTATGAAGGGAAATTTCCATTTCGTATGTCTAAGGTTTCAATAAATTTTGATTTTGGTGTGGGTGTTATAGGTACAACAAATTTTGGTACATAAAATTTGAATGTATTTTCAATTTGGGTAGTAAGTGGTTCCAATTTACTAAAATATAAAATACTTCATCATACCAATCTAATCTTTTCATGGCCCAATCGATTGGATTGACAGGTGTTTAAGGGTGGAATTTAAAAGTGTTGTCAAGAGACCAAAAAGATCGATGAAAATGAGTAGAATAAAGTCATTGTGGATCCAAGAGGTCTAACACTGACTTAATCGAAGTGACGAAATGATTAAGGATAATAGAGAAGAATAAATCAAGACGAGTTAGAGTGATGGAGGTTTTGAAAGAGTTTAGGGTGGAAGTCATAATAAAGAAGTACGTTGAAGGTAAACGTGAGTTGAAAAGAACCTTACACATTGTGAAACGAGGAACAAACCCACAAAATGTAGATGATGCTCTTAAAATGAAGGTAACACATATAAGAAGAAGGGGAAATGTACAAACCCTTAAAGGGTAGGGTAGCATTATATTGGAGTATACCCCTACCAAACAAGCCACATGAAAAGAGAAATACGGTGATGGGTATGAGTACACCCTAATTATTTAAGCTTGATCCAAGGAAAGAAGGGTAAGGTGATTTGTTAGGTTTTGAAAGACTGATAAATGGTATTTTTGCATCATTTTACCCCTACTATTATCCTTATTTTAGGCTCGCTTTTGTGTGTTTAATCGACTTAATAGCTCATTTGACTAAATATTTAGAATTTATTAGTTTTACGATAATTATTGCGAATAATTGGTCTATCCGTAGTTTCGGTACTTCTTTCGGGTATTTTGTATTGTACAGGAAGTAAAAATGAAGTCGAATAAAAGCAGGTGAAAAGCAATTCAAGGAAACCGCTTAAGTGGTTCGCGACAAACCGCTCATTAACATGGCGCCGTTGCCGGGGATGGTGCTTTGTTAGATATAAGTGTTAGTTTAGTTTTGGGAATATTAATCTTTTATTGCTTTTGGGAAAAAAAAGTGTTGATTATTTATTATTTGCATCTTTAGTTTATAGTTAGTCATTTGCATTTTGAGTCTTATATTCCATCATGTCTTCGTTCAATATTTATCAAGATGAAAATGAACCATTTCATGAGTATCTTGCTAGGTTTGATTATTATATCTCTGATGGTGCTTCTTGTGGCTACTTTCTAACTAAATTTGAGGCGCTTTGCGCTTTATGTTTGGGCATCAATTTTGAAAGTCGTAATTTGGCAAATTACATGAGTGGTGATTGAGTCTTTAACATGAATTGTGGAGACTTTTGGAAATTCGTAGAATTCGTGGCTTCCCAATGCGAGAAGGTAGCTCACCAAGTGTATTTGTTTGATGATTTGACTCAAATGAATGATTCTTTTCCTCTTGATAATGTGCATAATAATTAATCTCAACATGTGTGGGAAAATATCTGTATACTTCCCTTTAAATCACTCAGGATTATAATGAAATTATGATTAAATGATTAATAGTCATAAACGAAAATGGATAATTAAGCGAGAGATTAGAAATAACCTTTAGTCCTTGCTTAAAGGCCTAAGAACAATATCAAAATGATGATATCTTCTAATCGTAACACCCAAGATAGAATGAGAAATGCCTTTTAATTTGCTAGAATATTTTTGTCAAAAGTTACTGTTAACTTTTTAATCTTGTGATGTGAAGAGATAGAGGCACAAGTGAGAAATGAATTAGGGTTAGAATTTTTTTTCACTTCTCCTCTTATCTCACGGCTCAATTAGGGTCTTTATGAGGAGATTTTTCTCCTCAAAATAAATACCCATTGACCGAAAATTCCAGAGTGAATCTGGACTTTATTTCGGTTAAATTCGCTTAAATATATAATGTGTATTATTATTATAAATGTCATTTGTGTTGTCATGTATTAATATGTCCATACAACATTTTGTAGTCGATACATTAATACCGGTCTGACAACATCTAATATGACAATCGTATAATATATACGTTAATTATAATTATCCGTATAATTATAATTTGCTAATTCAATATAACATTTTATATTCAATTTACGAATTAACATTTTAATTCGCATAAGCTTACATTATATATATGCTGATTAAATACAACAGTTTATATTTAATTACGAATTACTTTTAATTCGTCTCAGCTTATATTATTTAATCGTTATTAAATAATCGTCTCATCATCACATTGACTAACCTTTTAGTCAAATACACTGACTAACCTTTTAGTCATATAATAGGGCATCAATATGATTATTTTCTCAAATAATCACATCTCTCAAACACATCCTATAGGTGTGACTTTTAGGGACCAGTTGATCACCGCCATCTGTATGACAATAACGTCAAACTTATCTAGCAAGCCAACCGTTATTGATAAACGTTAATCAACTGATTATTATACAAAGTATACCCTGTGAACCTACAGAGATTTATTTATGTTATTGCACTAACTGTGGAGGACACTGGCTCCAACAATCTCCCACTTGTCCGTACAAGTGTATGTGCGATAACCGATTCTCATATCCATAATAAATTTCTCCCACTCAATGTAAACCAATTTGCAAAGTCCGTATTCACAAAGGTCGTAGTTTACAAGTGATCAGTATCAAGAGTGGTTTCCCCGACTAGAGAGTAACTTAACTGATAAACGAATCTATATTCGAGCATGGCCATGCATTTAAGTTACAGCTCCTCGAGTGGCCCTGAGAAATATCATATCCTGATAAAGGTTGGATATTTTCTTCAACTCGAATCTTGCAGATACAAGCGCAGTATGAAATGACCCAGTGAAAATATCTTAGCCTCCTGCTTACGTTTCGACCATGAGAAGCGAACAAAGTAACCCAAAAACTGCCTTATCTCAAGAGACAGTCGATAGCAAAGAAGGACTCTAGGAAACACTGGAGTCCTTATCCACGACCTGGCACCTAATGTTCCGAAACATTTAGGACTCCATAACGTTGTCACAAAATTTGTCCTGCGAGGTATCATTATAACTCGCATATGTGATCGATCAGTCAACTGTTTGACTTATGGCTCGTTGAACCCACCATCAATCGACTGCACAGAATAATTGCCAGAGTTATCAGCTCATGTAGGCGATTACGGACCAAAACAACTATAATGTAATTCAGTTCACTTTGTGGTGTTCAATGTTGTCAGTACAACCCACATGAAAAACAAAATATATAACAAAACGATGATTTCATTAATAGTTTTATGAAAAAGATACAGGTGTCTAATCCATACAAAACAACTAATACAACTCAGGAACACGCTTAATTCCCATGGAAATAACGTGCCCTTCATGCTGATCATATCTTAACGGTTTAGTGAGAGGATCTGCAACGTTATCATCCGTAGCAATCTTGTCTATCACTATCTCCCTTTGCTCCACGTAATCTCGGATCATGTGAGCTTTCCGTTGTACATGCCTAGACTTGTTGCTGGACTTGGGCTCCTTAGCCTGGAAGATGGCACCACTATTATCACAATAGATGTTGATCGGGTCATCCGAACTAGGAACTACGGTTAGTCCGTAAGAACTGACGCATCATATAGCTTTCTTCGCAGCTCTGAACAGAAGCCATAGTAATCGGACTCAGTCGTAGGGGGGGGGGGGATTAGAATCTGCTATAACATTTGTTTGGAGACTGTTACTGCTGGACCGCAGCAGCATAGAGTAAACACGAATCCAGACTGAGATTTCGAGTCAGCTCGATCCGTTTGGAAGCTAGCATCTGCGTAACCGGTTGCGCATAGCTCAGTGTCACCTCCGTAAGTCAATACCCAATCCTTAGTCCTCCGTAGGTACTTAAGGATATTCTTAACAGCCATCCAGTGTGTTTCACCTGGATTGCCTTGGTACCGACTCGTCATACTCAATGCATATGCCAGGTCTGGACGTGTGCATATCATGGCATACATGATCAATCCTATAGCTGATGCATAAGGAACCCAACTCATGCGCTGGACCTCTTCTGATGTCTTTGGTGCCTGAGCTTTACTCAATTGCATCCCAAGACATTGGAAGGTCCCTAATTGGAGTGGTCATGCTGTGAGCTCTCAAGAAATTGCATCATAGATAAGATTTCTGACTGAGGGATAACATCCGTCGTGATTATATCTCATAGATACGGACCCCAAGATTCTTTGTGCTTCACCCAGATCTTTCATACTGGAAATGGTTCTTTAAACCAAACTTTTACCAAGTTAAGAGAGGTTATGTCATTCCCAATCAAGAGTATGTCATCAACATACAATATTAAGAAGACAATCTTACTCCCACTCGACTTGACATACAAGCATGGTTCCTCGACCGATCGAGTGAAACCATTCTCTTTTATCACCTGGTCGAAACGATGATTCCAACTTCGAGAGGCTTGCTTAAGTCCATAAATGGAACGCTTAAGCTTGCATACCTTCTTAGGATTTTTAGGATCAATGAAACCTTCGGGTTGTACCATGTACAACTCCTCCTCCAAATAACCGTTTAAGAAGGCGGTTTTCACATCCATTTGCCAAATTTCATAGTTATGAAAAGCGGCAATCGCTAAGATTATCCGAATGGAACGCAGCATAACTACGGGTGCAAAAATTTCATCATAGTGCAATCCTTGCACTTGAGTGAAACCCTTTGCCACCAGTCGTGCCTTGTATATATCTGGTTGTCCTTCTACAGAATGCTTTATTTTATAAAACCATTTGCACTGAAGAGGCCGAACCTTATCAGGTAAGTCAACCAGATCCCATACGTTATTCTCATACATAGAGTCCATCTCGGATTGCATGGCTTCAAGCCATAGCTAATAGTCGGAACAGGTCATGGCACCTTTATAGATAGCGGGTTCGTTACTCTCTGGGAGTAAAACATCATCTCTCCCATTCTCCTCGACCATACCAATGTATCTGTCTGGAGGAATTGAGACTCTACCCGACCTCCTGGGTTCCTCAGGAATATTTACAGCAGCCGATGATGAAGGAACAGTTTCCTCCATTGGTTGCTCGGTTGTTGGCTCTCGAACCTCCGACAGATCGAAGGTTCTATCACTTTTCTTGTTCTCGAGAAATTCTTTCTCTAGAAACTTCGCACTAGCCGCAACAAAAACACGTTGTTCGGTAGGCGAATAAAAGTAATGACCAAACATTCCTTTTGGATAACCAATAAAGTATGTCTTGACCGATCGTGGGCCAAGCTTATCGTCAGGTCTCCATTTGACATAAGCCTCGCAGCCCCAAACCCGAATAAAGGACAAGTTAGGGATCGTTCCCTTCCATAGTTCATATGGAGTCTTGTCTACAGCTTTAGACGGACTTCAGTTAAGTATTAGAGCAGCTGACAAAAGAGCATATCCCCATAATGAGTCAGGCACAACCGTGTGACTCATCATGGATCGAACCATATCAAGCAATGTTCGATTTCTCCGTTCGGACACACCATTCAATTGTGGTGTTCCAGGGGGAGTTAACTGTAGTACTACACCACAGTCTTTAAGGTGTCGATCAAACTCATTCGAAAGATATTCGCCACCACGATTGACGTAGTGCTTTAATCTTTCATCCAGCTGGTTTCAACCCTTATTAATGGAATTCTTGAACTTGTCAAAGGACTCACTTTTATGCTTCATTAAGTAGACATATCCATATCTACTCAAATCGTCCGTGAAAGTGATAAAATATCTATAGCCATCTCTAGCGTTGATTGACATAGGTCCACACACATCAGTATGTATGAGTCCTAATAGGTAAGCAGCGCGCATTCCAACACCTTTGAAGGAAATTCGAGTCATTTTGCCTATGAGACATGATTCACACGTGCCAAAAGATTCATAGTCAAATGGGGAGATAGTCCCATTATCAATGAGCTTTTTCACGCGTTGTTCATTTATGTGTCCCATACGGCAATGCCATAGATAGGTTTGATCTTTGTCACCAACCTTTGCTTTCTTATTACTCACATGCATTATCTCTGTGGTTTGATCTAAAACATATATTCCATTTATGGAAACAGCTTTACCATAAATCATATCGTTCAAAGAGAAAATACAGCTATTATTCTTTATTACAAACGAAAAATCCGTCCTTATCAAGTACGGAAACTGAAATAATGTTCTTAGATAAACTGGGTACATAGTAACAGTTATTCAGAAATAACTCAAAACCACTAGGGAGTTGGATTACATATGTTCCCACTGAAACGGCAGCAACTCTAGCTCCATTCCCCACTTGCAGGTCCACATCACCCTTTGCGAGAGTTGTGATGCTTCTTAGGTCCTGCAAATGATTACACAGATGAGAACCACAACCAGTATCTAGTACCCAAGTTCCAAAACTTGCATGGTTAATCTCAATCATATGAATAAAAGATGACGTACCAACAGGAATGACGCGGCCTGATTTTACGTCTTCAGCATACACGGGGCAGTTCCGCCTCCAATGCCCAGACTTGTGGCAATGGTGGCACTCCACGTTATCTTTGCTCTTTGTCTTGCCTTGTGAGCTACCGCTAGTCTCACCAGGCCCCCTCTTGACCTTTCCTGGCTTTTTGAACTTTTGCTTCCCTACAGCTAGGTCAGCTTGAGCCTTGCCCTTACCCCTACCCTTGTTGTTTATCATGAGAACGTCCTGTTTCACGCTCCCACTCAATTTCAGATCACTCTCGGTCTGTACGAGAAGTGAGTGGAGATGATGAAGACTTTTCTTCATATCATTCATATAGTAATTTGCCCTGAAAAGGGCAAAACCATCATGAAGTGAAGGGAGCACACGATCAATAATGATCTTCTCATCGATTTTACAACCAAGAGCCTCCAGCTTCTCGACATTCTCGATCATAGCAAGAATGTGTGGGCTAACCGCTTGGCCCTTCTGGAGTTTCGCTTCAAAAAAGCGACAGGTATACTCATAGCTAACGATCCGCGGAGCTTTCGAGAACTCGTTAGAGAGTGTGGTGAAAATCTTGTTTGCACCCTGGGCTATGAATCGCCTCTGCAAATTGGATTCCATTGCAAAGATGAGTACGTTCTTTAACGCACCCGCCTCCATAATGAAATCACTATAAGCAAGTGATTCATTTGCTCCTGCATTGGGGCCTGGGGTAGTTGGTAGTGGCTCAGTCAAGTACTTGAGCTTACCGTCAGCAATGGCAGCATTCCGTAATGCCGCCTCCCAGTCCGCAAAGTTGGACCCATCATTCTTCAGTCGCGTGGACTGATTCATGTTGTCCATAAAGATCCTTAGCCAGAACTCGCGATCGAGTGTAGCACTTGGCATTGGGTCGTCTGTACGTCCAGCCATTTGTTATTTTAAGCAGTTATATACGTATTCAAGAAACTGTGAAAAGAAGAAAAATTGAGATAAGTTTCATCGTTTTAAAATTAAGTCTTAATACAAAAACTGTTTAATGCGTCGACTCATGCATTTATACAATTGACCTCCCTCAAGAATTATATAAATGATCCCAAGACTCAATTTCTGTAAATTGATAAGCCAACCTTTTGGCTAATTCTACCTTTATAATTCTCGGTCGATAAATTTCTGTAAATTCTATCTTATAGTCCATTATAATCCCGAGATATTACTCGTACTATAATGTTGAGATAAAATAGGTCAACCCTCACTACTTACCCAACGTAGAAGGGGTCATATTATGACTTCCGACGAAGAAGGGGTTCATAGAAGTTTTTCCTATAAAGACTAATCTCAATTTTCATTTTAGAGGAAGATCCCATCATCTTAAATTTAATTCATTTTAAGTGAACAAATTCTAGCATTTCGTGAATGATTTAGACTAAGGTGATTGCCCTAGGAACGAGTGACATCTGTATGTCTAAGATGAAAATTCAAGCTATATGAAACATTTTTCATGTATTTTAGGTGGTTTGGTTTAGGCGGAATATGATGCAGTTATTTAACATGTGAATGAAAAACAAACAAAAATACGTAAACTATTACAACGGTCCTAGTGTGGCCTATCTACCAAAATGAACATTAAATACAAGTTTGGAATCCATCCTTATGGACCCGAGAAGCTTGACTTTGTCTCATCTTGGTCCATGTAGCGGGAGTGAGCATCCGATCTCCGTCTCAAGTCTTCTTAAAATTACATTTAAAAATTACAAAATAAACCTATTTACATTCTATTTCCAAAACATGATTAAAAGAAAAATAAAAGGAGATTCGAGATCTCAAAATTACAACCAAACCATGTTTTCATCATTCCGAAAACATGATTAACTAAAGCCACACTAGGTATTACATTTTTCAACCAATTGCAAAAATACGTAAAATAAACCATTCATTCATTCATTCAAAAAAAATGCATCAACTATATAAATTAATACTACAAAACATAATTCATTAATTATGTTGATTAATTATCCAAACCACCATTCAAACCGATCAAAATTATGTGACAATTCCTTAATTGCCCACAACAATTTTAATCTTCCATAATCCATTTTATTTTAAACCTTTTTAAAATAATCGGGTATCATTATTGTGAACCTTTTCACCATAACAAACAAACATTATCTTTATAATGTCAAAAAAAAAAAAACAAACAAAATTTTTTTTTTTTTCTATACTGATCACTGTTCATCGTGAACAGTACCAGTAAAAAATTTTTTTTTTAACTTTCTTTCTAACGGTTTAAACCAAAAACCGGAAAAACAGTAAAATAAATAAAAAAAAAAACTGCTGTAAACAGCAAAAAAAAAAAAAACAGAAATTTTTTTTTTTTTTTCAACAGTAGCAGTACAGTAAACGGGCAGCATGTACTGCAAAAAAAAATTTTCGGTGTTGCATATATTGCTAGATCGGTACAAAATTCAATATCTAATCGTTATTAAATATTGATTCAAACTAGATTATTCAATTTAACCTTTTAAAATGAACATCTAAATCATGATTAAATCGATTATCGTTATATTCATTTAATCACAATCGCTTTGAACATCATTAAAATTGAATCATTGTTCAAAAATCATCAATTAAAACAATGAATCCGAAAAAAAATAGCAACATCAAAATCAAAACAATTCCATCTTATTTTAATTCAATCCTTATCAAATTAAAACAATCACAAATTTATTATATTGAATTTTAACCTATTAAAATAACAATATCAATAAATCAACAATGGAATAAACAAAACCCTAAAAAATAATCACACGGCTTCAACAAAAAAAAAACAGCCGTGAGTTTTTTTTTTCGGTAAAACAAATTTTTTTTTCTTTCTCAAATTTATATTTCATAAATATGAAAAACATATAATATAATTTTGTAGCCAAAAGCTCTGATACCACTTGTGGGAAATAACTGTTTACATCCCCTTAAAATTTAGGATTATAACAAAATTATATAATATGAAATTGCAAGTCATAGATATGAAAACAATACAAATGTAGAGAAAAAGAATTAAACCTTTGGTCCTTAGCAAATTAGGCCTAAGAACAGATATCAAAATAGATATCCTCCTAATTGTCTCACCCAAGATAGATCGAGATATGCCTTTCTTTTTGCTAGAAAGATGATTAAAAGTTACAGGTAACTTTTTAGGTTTTTGTGATTTTTTTTGAGTGATGGAGGCACAAGTGAGAGAGAGTAGAAATTAGGTTAGAAATTTTTCTCACTTCTTTCTCTCTTGTTCACGGCACACATAGAGCAAAATAAGGGATTATTTTTCTCTTATTTAGTTACCTCTTTTGACCGAAATCCCTAGAGTGTATCTGGACTCTTTTTCGGTTATATTAGCTTCCATTTAATATAATGTTATACATATTATATTTGTCTAATATGTTGTCATACAATAATAAGGTCCATTACAACATTTTGCAGTGGATATATTAACATAACAATTATTATGACAATCGTATAATATATACTTCAATTATAAATATCGGTATATTTATAATCCTGCTAATTAAATATAACGGTTTATGTTTAATTACGAATTAACATTTTAATTCTTTTAAGCTCACATTATATACTACAACTAAATATAACATTTTATATTTAATTACGAATTACAGTTAATTCGTCTTAGCTAACATTATTTAATCGTTATTAAATAATTATATCATCATCACATTGACTAACCTTTTAGTCAAAAACACCGACTAACCTTTTAGGCATTTAATAAGGCATCAATATGATTATTTTCTCAAATAATCACATCTCTCAATCACATCCTTTAGGTGTGACTTTTAGGGACCAGTTGATCACCGCCATCTGTATGACGATAACGTCAAACTTATCTAGCAAGCCAACCGTTATCGATAAACGTTAATCAACTGATTATAATACAAAGTATACCCTGTGAACCTACAGAGATTTATTTATGTTATTGCACTAACTGTGGAGGACACTGGCCCCAACACCGAGTACGTCATGGGATGAACTGTCGGACCCGACTTAGTTGGAGGTTAAGAGGTATTTTGATGATGGGGCTACATTGTCTAGTTGTGTGTTGGCGGGGAATGTGTCTCCAAAATTAAAGTTTTTGTTGAATTTTCTGTGGAACACGGTGGTCCCGCGTCGAGGTGGACGGGATAAAATTGCTTGCTATGAAATGATGGTGATAAAGAATTGGTTGGAAGGTAACCGGGCCAATCTTTCTTTTCTTGTCTTTTCTAGAATTTCTCAAACTGGTTTTTCGGTAATCGAAGATAAAACTTATTCAACCCTTGACTTACCATATAGGATGTGGGTGTCTCGGATTCTTGAGTCGAAAGGGGTAGTTGATCCGACTAGCTATGGTTTAACTTTGAAAGATGATATGTGTGATACGTTTTTGAAATTCCTGAAATTGGAGGCTTTTGGTCTGGAATTGGTTTTTATGTCAAAAGGTGGGTCGGTTGTTGTGAAACCGAATGTGGCTGATTTTTCGGGGCTTGAGTCAAAATTGAATGTGTTTATGGGTAAGGTAATGGAGCGCCTTGATGCGCAAGACAAGAAAATTGATGCGGTTGTTGACAAGATAGTCAAAACCGTGGCAATGGGGAACTCTAGCTCAACCCGTGACCGTGGTGGGTCGGGTGTGAGTGGTGAGTTGCGGAGTTGGATGACGGGAGTTGATGGTTGCCTAGCGAAAATTGAGAGGAATGTTGTCGATATTCGATAAGACATGTTTAGGCAACGGGATCGGATGCAATTCTTGGTTAGCCAAGAAGGTGCGTTGGTGAAGAGTGGCTCGGAAATGCGTGAAGGTATGCACACCATTTATGATGCGACAGAGGCTCTATCTATGAAGGTTCGGAACTTTGATTCATGCCTCGCCGCTCAAGCTAATCACGTGAAGGAGTGCTTTGATCGCCTTTCTACTCTTGAGTACCGTACCCGACCCGACTACATTGACCCCAACATCATTCGCCAACCCGATTTGCCTTGATTTTCTAGTCTTACTTTATTTGTTTCTTGAACTACTTATCCATTCGGCCCATTTTGGCTTTATACACTATCCTATTCGGCCCTTTGGCACTAATAATTTTTCTTGTGGTTTGTAGTTTTTAATTGACGTTTGATATTTGATTTTGCTTGATATGAATCGTTTAGTATTGTGTATTTTGCATATCTATTTCTTGCCTTGGAGTATGTTATTTTAGTCATTTTATATCCTTGTTCTTGTCTTTTCAATGATGCCAAGAGGGGGAAGAAATGATATGATTTGAGTCTTTGCTTAAGCTTGCTCCTTGTCAAGACTCGTTATCTCTTAAAGTCTTTCAAGTTATAACTTTGGCTAAGTTGTTATGTTCTTGCGATCAAAGTTGCTATAACTTTTGTAGTATTTTGTTGAGGGGGAACCATACTTAGTCACAATGTTAAGAGAAATCATAAGAGACTTGTTATCATCAAAAAGGGGGAATTTGTTGGACCTATTTTATAGTTTTGATAATGACATGTGTTTACTTGATAATGTGCTTTACTTAATATATCATATGCATGTAATTGTGTGTTTTAGTCTTATTATATCTAACAACAATTACGAGAAGGAAGATCAAAGTTATAAGAACTTCAGGCATAACTTTGACAAGTTATGTGAGACAAAGTTATAAGAACTTTAGGAATAACTTTGGAAGTTCACATGGAAGTTATAGCTACCTGGTTATAACTTTAAAGAATCGTTTCAAGCAAGATCTACCTCAAATAACACAAGACTCAAGATGGAGGGTCTTTGTGATCAAGATGAAGAGATGATCCGTATACTGAAGATCTTTGTGAAGATTAGATAGTATAGGTCGTCATTCGGTAACTATTCCATTAGAGTGATTTTAAGTTCAAAGTTATAGCTTTAACCTATAACTTTGGATGATAAATGTTGATGCATGATTTTGGAAATAAATGTTTTAAATGTTTTCAAAAGTGAAAGAGGATTTTTATATTTATCAAAAGTTTTAATAGAGAATATATTTATGAGATTTTATTGGTTAGTAATAAAACTTATTGGTTGTCATGCTACCTAGAGTTTCTAATATATTCTATCTCAATTTGTTGTTAACCTAATAAGCCCACCTAGGGTTTGAGCCACCTAGTGTTTCGTGTAAACCTAGGATTGTGCCTCCTACGGTTGCGTGCTCCTAGGGTTTCGTGTAGATAGGATTTTCGGCCATCTTAGGTGTTTTCCTTGTTTGCCTTAATCTAGGATTCTAACATATCTTTACAACAATATTTTGAGATATTAAAGATAAATATATTTCTAAAAGATAAAGAAAATAATATTTTGAAATATTAAGAGATAAATATCTTTCTTAAATATTAAGCTAGGGTTTTAGATTTTTATCTCTTATGCTTCTATTATAAATACTCCTTCCCATCTCAATCTTTGATATAATACACGACACACACACATACACAGAGAGAATTTTCCAAAATTGTTTTAAAGCAAACCTTGAGCAAAATATTTATTATTTTTAGTGTTTGTTTTTCAAAAGAGTCGTGCATCAATCTTTGTCAATCGCTTGCGTGATATACGTTATTGGATAATAGTACATCACATAATCTTACAATTCTTTAATGAGAATCTGTGTGAGTTATATTGTACTTTCTTATTAACGTAAGATAGTATAGAGTATTTAGCGATACTCACCTTGAGTTATAATCATAGTTGATTATACGAGTGGGTTGATAATTTTTGTAATCCTTAGAAAGGTACTAAGAATTATTAATCGAGAATAGTGGACGTAGGTTTCAACTTGTGAAACTGAACCACTTCAAAAATCCGTGTGCCTCTCTCTACTCTCTTTACTTTTCGTTATTTCGTTACTTGTGCTTACTTTGATACTTAATTAGTTGATTTTAATCTATAAGATCAAATATTTAATTACATATCATATAAATCGAAAAAGTGGGGCTAGTTTTTAATACTCAATTCACCCCCCCCCCCCCTTTCGTATTCGATCAATAGACTCTACAAAAAATACCCCAGCTCTGCTCAACTGGTCAAACAAATCATCGATCCTAGGTAATAGATACTTATTCTACACCGTCAAATGGTTCAGCTCATGTAGTCAATGCACAACCGTAAACTACCATCTTTCTTCTTTACAAACATAACTGGTGCACCCCACGACGATACACTAGTTCTAATGTACCCCTTGTCCAGAACCTCATTTAGCTGCTTCTTTAACTCGTCTAGCTTCTTCGATCTCATGCGATACGGGGCCTTAGAAATCGGACCCGTACCCGGCTTCAATTCCATGCTAAATTCCATATCCCTTCTCGGCGGTAATCATGGTATCTCATACAGAAAAACATAATCAAACTCACTGACCACCTCAATTTGGTCTCACATGACATAAGATCATAGGGTAGCCCTTCCCCAAGTACCTCTTCAAGGTAACTGCCGCTATCAGCTTCACTTTAGGCTTCACCACAAACCCTCGGTAAGACACTCCAAATCCTTTCAGACCCCTTAAAGGCACCTTCTTCTGATGACAATATATATTAGCCTTATACATACCCAACCAATCCATCCAGACAATTATCTCAAACCTGTCCAAAGGAAATTCAAATAGGTTGACTCGAAAGTCCACCTCCCCACAATCATAGATACATCTCTAAACAACTTAGTACAAGACACAGACTCTACAGAAGGTATAAATACCTCATACTTTACAGACTCATTACTCCCAAGCCCTAATAACATAACACGACTCTTTGAAATAAAAGAATGGGTTGCCCCGAATAAAAAAAAAAGGGACACGATTAACAAGAAATGTACCGGTGACAACTTGCGCGTCAGCTTCTGAAGCTTGCTTATCCATCATGAATAGTTTTCCACTGTTCTTCTGACCACCTCCTTGCAATGTGAACGCGGATGCCACTGTCTTTGAATCTGATCTCTGATTCTCTCCATTGTTGTTGTTCTGCCGCTGATATGTCCCTCCATGGCGGTTATGGCCACCGTCGGTCTCACTCTGGTTCCCCTGCCGATTCCACGAACCCGCGAGCCGGTTAATAGCCATGCTCTAAGAATAGCTCCGCTATAATGAAGGTTGGAAAGCCTTACTCCCTCCTGCTGATGGAAACTCGAACTTCTTGTAGGCTAAGCCGCCACAACCATAGCACTTTGTCCCAGAATTCTCACTAGAAGTCCGACCGCCCTTCCCTCCAGATTGTTGTCCCTCTCTATAGCCATCACCACCAGAATAGGATCTGGCCTGAGAATAATTACCCCTCTTAAAGGTAGAGGGGCCTCCACCTTCACTGGTCGCCTTCCTCTTACTACCCTCCATCGCCTCCTTAGCTTCCTTTGTCATTGCTGCTAACCTCTCTCTACCTGCCGCGCCTTCTCATATGACTCCTTAAAGTCAGAAGCCAGTGCCACATGTAGCTTATCCATTACCCTAAAGACCAACCCCTTCAAAAATTTCTCAGAGAGGGACTTTTGGCTTCATTGCATGCCGTCCTCATAGCTTACCAACTCCGTGAATTTGTTATAGTAATCCGTCATGAACATATCCTCACTCATTCAGAATGACTCAAACTCAGATCTCAGCTTTCCTCTCACATGCTCGGAAACAAACTTCATCCTCATATCTACCTTAAAGTTGTTGGAGTGAGTGTCCACAACAATAATGCGATCAAATATTTAAATCTCAATAATAAGAATACAAAGGGATGATGAATATTATAGTCAACTAGTCAACAAAAATCGGTAACGATTGGCTCAATTGAGTTTGACGTTACTGTCGTATGACGGTGGTGATCAGTTGATCCCTTGAGGTCACACCTAAAGGACAATCCCCTAATCATGTAAGTTAATTAATTGTATAGCGATACAGATTGATTAATCCCTTAAATTGAACTAAGATTATATTGTAAGTGAGAATTATATCTTATTGTAATATGTTTAAATAAGATTCATTTTAGTAATTCAATTGTTACATTACTAAGAATGCATTATGTTTATGAAACATTTGAGATAAGCAAAATTGGTTGATTATAATTATAATTAGTTGTAGATTATATTAACCAAATACAAGATGACCCATTTTATTTACATGTAATTATAAAATATGACTTAAAATGTTAAGTCTAATTTATTTGTTATGAAATTGCATTTAAATTGGTTAAATGCACATTTATAAGCAAATATTACATGTTACATGTCACATGTCACATATGTGACAAATGACAAAATGCAAAAATAAAATGGACACCCATTTTATATGGGTGCACCAGTTTTGTGAGCTTAGTGGGTAGGATTTTAGTTTATAATTTTGTTCTAATTAAGAATTAGACCAAATCATTACTACATAAACATATACACTCAACCTTTCTTGTGAATAATAATTGAAAGGGACAACACCCACCCATGTGGTGTAGGGTGGCAAGTCCATGTGAACAAAACAAAGAGGACAAGTTTTCTCTTATTTAATATAGATCATCTCATTTCATTTTGCATGCTAGTCTTCACTTCTCTTTACTTCAAGTTCTCACTACAACTTAAAAAGTTCTTAAAAACTTGAAGTTCATATTTTTACTAATAATTTTATGAAGTGTAGTAATTAGATTATTACTTATTTTGAGGGAGACTACTAGGGTTGAGCAAAAGCGGGTACCCGACCCTGTTTTGCAAACTGGTCCGGGCACCCGGTTTTAAAAACAAGAAATTCCCCAAACCTGAACCGCTCCTGTTTAAATCCGGTTAACCGGTTTTTATGAATATTTCAACCCGGATCCGGAAACCGGTTAACCGAACCGCTTTTAGAAAACCCTGTTTTGGGCTAACACTTCTAATTACAGTTTTTTCATTATTTAACCATTCCGCCCAATTCATTCTGTTTTGTGAAATTTGAAACAAATAACTTCATACAAAAAGTTACCCATTGTCCATAGATAATAAAATCCAAAAACATCCAAATAATGTTCAAAAGTTACAATTCAACCCAAAAGTTCACAAATTACAATTCAATTTGAATCATTACATGTCCATAATTAAAAATCTCAAGCAAAATAAAGCATTTGCATCCTTCAAAAGTGACTTCATCCATCCGTCTCATCAATAACCGGTTCAAAATACGGGTTCCGGTTTTAACTTTTCCAAACCCGAAACCGAACCTTTTTTACTCCAAAAAATGCGGTTCAGGAGCCCGGACCGGAAAAAACCCGAATTTTCGGGTCCCTAAATTCGGGTTTCAGTTCGGTTTCGGTTTTAAAAAGTGGTTCGGAATTTTTTCTCTGCCCTAGAGACTACTATATTATACTAGTGTAGTATCTTATATTATGATTACAGGGAGTAGTCTTGGATGCAACTTATTGAAGAGTTTTTAATTTGAAACTAGAAGTTCATCCTTTGATTTATAGCTCAAGAACAATAGTTGAAAGGAGTTCAATTATTGTACCTATTTCCTTCATACTCAATGTAAGAAATTGTTCTATCTTTATACTTTTGTTATTCATGCATAAGATCCCATAGTTTAAGAGAAAACTATATATAAAATGATATTAGAAATGTCTAATATTGAGTTTAAGAAACTAACAGAAGTCACTCCAAGGAATCGCCTCCTCCTCACTCAGATAATAGTCCCTCATAGCCATCCTTTCTCTGAACCACTCCTTCTCTGCGTGACCCCTCAGATAAAACGCAGCTTGCTCCACGCATAAACTCGATGGACAATCGACGACCTCGAAGATACTCTCCATCTCCCGGTGTCAGTCATCTAGCAGATGCGGCGCACCAGTACCCTCATAGGTGGTGGGTCGGTGACGGGCTATAGCGGTGCTTACAGTGGTTGCATTCACTACCACCTCGCGATCCCTTTTCACGTTCTTAAGGGCCTAAGTAAGCGCCTTATTCTGCTCGAGTAGTCTGGCGACCTCCTCAGCGCTGAAATCCAGGGTTGCAGTTGACGATCTAGCTCTTGTCGCATGCATGATAACTTCAATAAGAAGAGCAAACGTAAGCACAAGCCTACGGCTGAAAACAGACAACGGTCCTGGCACAAACACACTCTGTCGAGTGCAATAAGCCATTCAGCCGAGTCGAACTCACCCGATCGAGTACTATATGTACTCGGTCGAGTACACCAACTACAGAATCCAACTAAAACATACCTGAATTTTCACTCGACTGAGTCTGAAAAGGGAACTTGGTCGAGTCCCCTACACTCGGTCGAGTGTCAACATACACTCGATCGAGTGACCAAAAATAGTAAAACCACAAAATGTACAAGGTCTTTTACTTTGCCGAGTTCAAAATGACACTCGGTCGAGTTCGCCATACTCGGCCGAGTGTCACCATGCGTTTGGTCAAGTCATTGAATACAGTACTTAATATTCACAGCATCTCTCAACACTCGATCGAGTGCCAAGGTTACTCGGTCGAGTATCCCATACTCGGTCAAGTCAAGCAATAAATATTGCCCCGACAGCAATGATCATAAGTTTGACATACTTGCATGTTCAACAGGAAAATCATATTCTCATATCGCATCTCACATAGTTCACATATATTACAATATTTGTACCAACTTCATGTTTCACACACATGACATAACCATTACTCCACTTTCATTAAATAACATCTCTACTTCACATATTCTCAACCATTAACTTAGTAACCACATCAAATACACATATACATCCCGACACTTCCCATGGTGACCGAATAAAAGCTATAGGGGCAATAGTGCAATTTTGGGACGTCTCTTAAATCTTTGAGGTAGCTCCCTATGAACCCTATCCGGGTTCATTTTATTAGACGCTCCTAATTAATTGTGTTAATTCGTTTAGGTTCCAAAATCGTTCGCTCTAATACTACTTTGTAACACCCCCAAATACCAAGGAGCATTACAAGACCTCCTTAGTACTTCGGGATGCTACCATCTCGGTTGTCCGAGGTAGTACATATCAAAACTTGCAATAAAGAAATAATTCTTTAAAAAATCAATAGCTTAAACTCCAATACACAATCCCAAACTAGACGGCATACGTTCTAGACCAAAATCCAAATTTTAACATAACAATTAATTAAAGTGTAGTTTAACTCTAAAAGACTCAGCAGAAGCTATGACTCGATATGGTAATCCCATCCTCATCCCAGCGCAGCTCTACGGATTTACCTGCTGATCACCTGCTTACCATTCCCCAATGGATCACATAATTTTTGGAAAACATTAACGCGATCAGTTGTAATACTCCGTATTTCTATGTGTTGCGGGGCTCAGCCGAGTATAAACTACTCGACCGAGTGGATTTGGCTAATGTCTTAGTTTGGATTCTGATCTCGCGTACCCGGCCGAGTGACATCGCCACTCGACTGAGTGACTCGTACTCGACCGAGTACGACTGATTTCAGGTTTTAGTCGGACGGTTTATTTAAGGTTAAAAAGAGGAATTAGTTTTTTATAATTCAGTTTACATTCTTAATTACAAAACCCTACTCTCCCAAAACTCTCCCTAATTCCTCAAGAAACCTTTCATCATCTGCAGATTACAAAACCCTACTCTCTCAAAACTCTCCCTAATTCAGTTTACATTCTTAATTACAAAACCCTATTCATAAAAGAAGATTGTTGATGTAATTATTGTGATTTGCTGCGGATTTGCTATAAGATAGGGTTTCCCTACTCAGTAATTGTGTTATTAATCGATGTTATAAGATGCTTTATATTATTGTTTGTGATTGATGATGGAGATGATGGAGTTCGGGTTTGGGGAGTTGTTGTCGATATCATGGTTACTCTGGTTACCTATGATTAGTGATCCTGTTGGGAGACAGGTCACGCCTCGAGTTCGCCCCCGTGGTTATCCCGCCACGTGGGGGATGTGCACATTAATGATCCTTATTTATCTCGCTGCGGTGAGATGGAACATCAACGCATGTGGCTGCGGTCCAATGTCAATAGGTGGTTTGTAGGGCAGGCTGGTAACCTGAGCCTACGGAGGTATCCGCTGCGGTGGCCCTCTGGTTTTTCTATCCCATGTGCTTTTCTTGTGCATTGATCGGTAAACACATTTACTGACCCAACTAATATTTACAAAACTGATGTGATCCATTTGGGGATGGTGAGCAGGTGATCGCAGGAAATCCTTAGAGCATGACGGGAACAAGGATGGGATCACCTATCGAGTCTAGCTTCCGCATTACTTGGAGTCTTAGATAGTTGTTAAACATTCTTTATATATTTGTTATTGATTGGAATTTGGTTGGATGGTATGCCATCCGTTTGAGACTTGTATTCACATTTAAACTTTATATTAAGTAAACTTGTTTCCTTTATTGCTTGTTGTGATGTTCACTACCTCGGGCAACCGAGATGGCAGCACTTCCGTGTGCTAAGAGGGTCTTGTAAGGTACTTTGGTGTATGGGGGTGTTACATCAGATCAGTAACAATATATACTGACTAATGTACAAGACAAGCAATATAGTGAGAGAAACTGGAGGGCCAACGCAGTGGTTATCTCAGCAGCCACAGGTTACTATCCCTGATCTGCAAAAACCACCAATTGACCCTAGACTGCAGCCATAGGCGTCGAAATTCCATCTCATCGTAGCGAGACAACCCAGAACATTAATGGGCACATCCCCCTCGTAGCGGGAGAACGACGAGAGGCGAACTCGGGGTGTGAAACCGTCTCCCGACGGATCACCAACATAGTAACCATAGTTTCCAAAGTAACACCCCAAACTTCAATCCCGAACTCCATCACCATCATCATAGATCAATCAAATCACATATAGAAACAATTCTTCACATCAATTAGCATAAACAATACTGAGTAGGGAAACCCTACCTTATTAGCAAATTCCGCAAGACAAGCAAGTATCAAAATTCTTCCTATACGAAGTCCTCTCCTAATCATACAATAATCATACAGTTAATACGAAGTCCTCTCCTAATCATACAATAAACATGTTTGATTTTGTTTTTCAATTGATTTCACAGATCTGTTTTCTAGAATATTAGGCATCTTTAGAGTTTTTGTTATTTTGGAGGAAGTAGTTTGTCAGTTACTAGAAAAAGAGAGAGGGAAGTAAGTTTTAGAGAGAGAAAATTGTATGAATATTGTGAGAGGTGGATATACGACAAATTCTTATTTATTATCTTGACAGATTTTTTGAGGGGACGTGGTTGCATGAGAGCGCTTGGATCTTGTTGATCCAATAGTCCAAATTGATAGGACCGTACTCACCTAAAAAGCTAGACTCACCGGATGCTCACTCTATATATATATATATATATATATATATATATAGAGAGAGAGAGAGAGAGAGAGAGAGAGGTGGGTTCAAATGAGTCCCCTTAGTATAATTGAGTCCTTGAGTCCTTTTACACACCCTTGGATCTTTGAGTATGGATGGCTGAGATTTAATCCCAAAATATTATACTCTACTGTTTCCCATGCACAATCATTAATCATGCAAATACACATGTTCCCACGTTTTACATTCCCTCTCTGAAAACACATTTTCCCACTTTACCGTATCTCTCCTCCTCTTCTCATTTTTCTGATTTTCTCTTCAAACTGTTCGTCTTCCTTACTCCATCTTCATCCTTACTCCATCTTCACCCATAACTCATCCCTATTTATCCATTATAGAGAGTTCAACTTGCTATCTTCATCCTTAATCTCCGGTACATTCATCCCTATTTATCCATATTGTAGTTTTGCATTATTTTTCTTTTTATTAATCAAGTTGAATTTGTTTCGTGTGGTTTTATCATTGTTCGTTTAATTTATTTCGCCATTTTTGAATTTTAATAAGTTGAATTTGTTTCGCCATTTTCTCAGAAGTTTATCAAATTTACTGTATAATGCGTTACTCCCTTTTTTTGTGTTTCTCCCAATTGCATTACTTGTAATTTAATTGCCCGATATATTTGTAATTGTACATGAAACTTTAAAGTTTGTTATTTGTAACTTTAAACCTGTTTAGTGTAACTCTAGATTTGTGTATTATAACTGAATTCTGTTTGAAGTTGTTTTTATGAAACTTTAAAGGTTTTTATGAATTTGAAGTTGAATTCTGTTTAGTGTAACTCTAGATTTGTTTATTGTAACTGAATTCTGTTTTTACGAATTTGAAGTTGTGTCGTGTCCTACATGAAACTTTAAAGGTTTTTTTTGTAACTTTAAGCATGTATATTGTAACTTTAAGCAAATAGATGTCTTCTTGTAACTTTAAGCATGTATATTGTAACTTTAAGCAAATAGATGTCTTCTTGTAACTTTAAGCATGTATATTGTAACTCTAACTACTATTTATGAAACTTTAGTTCATCAAGGAAAGAAGTGTGTTGTTGACTGCTGTTGTGTCTTGTATACTGTAACTCTAACTAGTTTTTATGAAACTCTAACTACAATTTATGAAACTTTAGTCTATATATTCTGTAACTCTAATTATTATTTAGGAAAGTGTTGTTGAATGTTTTTATGAATTTGAAGTTGTAACCTACATGAAACTTTAAGCATGTATATTGTAACTTTAAGCATATAGCTGTCTGCTTGTAACTTTAAGCATGTATAATGTAACTCTAACTACTATTTATGAAACTTTAGTTCATCAAGGATAGGAGTGTGTTGTTGACTGCTGCTGAGTCGTGTATACTGTAACTCTAACTAGTTTTTATGAAACTCTAACTACAATTTATGAAACTTTTGTCTAGATATTCTGTAACTCTATTTATTATTTATGAAACTGTTGTTGAATGTTTTTATGAATATGAAGATGTGTCCTACATGAAACCTTAAAGGTTTTTTGTAACTTTAAACCTGTTCAGTACAACTGTATACTTGTGTAACTTTTAGACATATATATGTAACTTTAACACATTATAATGAAACTTTGATTTTTGTGTCTTACCTATCAGATGGCTGGTGAAGGTGATGGCGTAGAAGTTAGTATTGATCCTATGTGACAACCCTCGCGAATGCGGAAATATAAAACATACAAGCATGTGAATTATATAGCGGAAATATAAAGTTTTAAAAACCTTTATACATGCAAGGAAAGAATACGAGGAGTGTCAAATATTACAAACTAAAGTACGAATTAAACTACATCAAGAGACGAAGTCTCTCCAAAAAGTTAACAAGTAAAAGTGTTTAGCAAACACGCAAAAAATGTCTAGAGGTGTTTTAATCCAGGGACAACGCCCGCTAGCTCACACCCGAACCCAAAATGTCAAGCAAAAAGCCATTCAAGCAAGCAACCTGTTCATCCATGAAAAACATGAACGCCACAGTCAGTGGGGAGTAACTCCGGGTTCTCCCAGCCATATCACATTAAACGTACATAGAAGGAAATACAAAAGTAGAGCATGCATACATATAGAATACATGTGGAGATAC
>JAIUZE010013900.1:0-10551 GCA_022085475.1 Heliosperma pusillum
TATTGAGAACTAGCTGAAAATTATGAGATTTAACCTTAGTTTCAACTAAACCATAAAGACCTACATTATTTTGATGCAAGAACCACTTAATGTCATTCTGCTTATTTGGATTATTCATCCCTCTAACATTCCAACAGCCAAGATTATCCATGCTCATTAACTAGAATGGGTGAGTTCCCCCCTGCCACAGGTCTTGGAGATGTCAAAATTGCAGCATAAGTGATAGGAGATGATGAATCAACAATGACAGTAGAAGTTTAAACTATGCCCCTAGACCCTGCAGGTTCATTGATCACTCTTGTGCTACTCAGAGAAGGCCTCACACCAGATACAGCAGGAGGAAGAGGAACATGCTTTTGTCCAACAGGTCTCCAAGCTTGTATAACCTTAGGTAAAGGACCCTTCTTCCTGCATATATCCATGTTATGCCCAATTCCCTTACAAGCACTACATATGACAGGTTTCCATTCATATTCCACAGTAACACTATTCTGCTGGCCATTCTCATCCTTAAAAACCAAACTTTCTGGAAAAGTTTGGTCTATTTGAACCTCAACCATCAATCGAGCATATCCCAACCGGGTTTTCCCCAAAGTAGCATTATCAGCCTGTTTATATTTTCCAATCAATGATGCCAATTTTCCCGGAAAATTTTCTCCCCAAAACTTGAGGTTCAAACCACATAACCGTACCCATATAGGAACAGAGATAACATTTTCCTTAGAAAGTGAAGCATTTTCAGTCCATGGCTTGACAATAAGGGGCTTATTATCAAACATAGGAAAACCTTGTTGAAGGACTAACTCTTTACATTCTAGGGTAGGAAATCTGACCAGAAATACACCATTTGGAAGAAAAGAAATTTTATCATAGTTATATTTCCCCCATAGCCTCTTTATGTAACCCATGACCAATTCCTTTGGAGGATTACCCCCTAAGACATAACAGATGACTGCCGAACTCCAGTAATCAATCTCAGGTTTGACATCTTCTATTGTAAATTGTAGAATATCATCACCACTAGAAGTAATGCTAGGAGAAGGAGCTTTACCAGTTTTCCTGCGTACTTCAGTCCACTCATTCTCCTTTGCACCTTGCACCTCCTGAATGTCAATCCCTTGCTGCTCTCCAACAATTTCGTCAAGATCTAAAGGTGGAATCCCCACAATCGAGTTAATTGACTCAAAGTTTTTTGCTTGAACAGATTGTGGAACCCTAACTTTAGAAGTTGAATCCATCTCGAAATCGTCCTTATCAGATTGATCTAAATGTAAATCACTAGAATTAGTAAACGATAATCTGGCTCTAGCTTTTGATTTTGATTTTTGTTTTAATTGAGATTTCCTGGTTGAAGATTTCTTTGCCATAATGCAATCAAAATCCTAAACCTAGAGAGAAATCACTTTCTCTCTCCATCTCTACGTTTTTTTCACTCAATTCGCCTCATATGTCTTAACGGGAAGAACATTACCATCTGGAAGCATGTCGTTTATCAAGGCTAATAAACTAGTGAAACACGTGTCACTAACCCCATTTGCCCCCTTGATATTATACAACTTCACCACAGCCGACATCTTTGTGTACTTCCAACCAGGGTACAGAGGCGCTTCAGACTCACACAACTTCTCATACATGTTGTCAAGGTCATCCAAATTAATGTTTTCATCTTCAAAAGCATTTGATTCATCATCTTTTTCTTCATTATCTGTAGACCCACCATTCAACTCGTCTGCTTCCAACTCAACATACTCGGCAAACTCGGGATCATCAGTTATCCTTTCGTATACCTCAAGATCATCTTCTTCAAAATTATTATCTTCCTCTAATGATTCCCCATGAAAACTCCAACGGGTATAGGATCGACTAAAACTATACTTTTCTAGGTGAATTTTAACGTCCGGAATAGCCATATACCTAATATTACCACATCTTTCACAAGGGCATGGAATACTAGAATAACCATTCAAATTGTTCGCAACGACTTCATAAAATTCAGCTAAACCTTCCTTATAGTTTGGGTCACTCATATTCGCAGCATTTATCCAAGTTTGAGTCATTTATCTACATTCGTAGTATATATAGTAAGCCAAATAATTCAGAAAATCCAACTAATTAAAACTAATTCAATAATAAGCCAACTAATTCAGAAAATGCAATGTATAAGGCAACTAATTCACAAATAAACGAAATTCAGGAAATCAATAGAGAAAAATTATTAGAATACCTGATTAATAAGAAATAGCAGACGGAGATGATGACAAAGAGACGATCAGGAAATCAATAAATTATTAGTGTTTGTGGTTTTGTGATGCAGTATAATCGCTTTGTGTTTGTGTTTTTGTGTTGCAGTACAGTATTATTAGTGTGGTGTGTTTTTTTCATCTTTATTAAAAGTATTGACAACGGTTATTATTCATAGTCACCGTTGTTATTAGGTTACTTATTTACAACGGTTAACAAAGTTATATCCGTTGTTACAACTAACAACAACGTACAACAAAATCATATCCGTTGTTATTAATTTAAGCTAAATATTGCGCCAAATTAATAACACATTATAACAACGGGTTTTTCATACCCGTTGTTATTACTTTTCCTTATTTCGCGCTAAATTAATAACAACGGATATAGAATAAACTGTTGTTATTAGTAAATTTATTTACAACGGTTATTTTAGTTCACGTCGTTGTTAAAACTAATAACAACGTTCGAAAAACTAATACCGTTGTTATTAGGTTTAATAAAATTCCGCGGAAAAATAATTATCCATTCCACAACGGTTTTTCTTTATTTTCATGAGTATGCGTTGTTGATGGGGCGTTGTTATTGCCTGTAATTGTAGTAGTGTGTATGAAAACTATATATATGAAACATACCTGGATTTGGTGTATAATATAATGAGATCTGATAGAACCTCCTGATTATCAGATCTGAATAATAGATGAATTCTCGTTTTAATTCGATTACAGTTTCGTGCTGATAACGTATTAAAATATGTAGGAAATATAATGGTAAAATGGTGTGTTTTTCTCATTAACATACAAGAGTATATATAAATGAATATGTAGGTGTTATACAATAGGAATGTAAATAGTTGAGTGTAGAATATTCCTACATTATGGACATCCATAATAATATATTTCATAACACAAACCAAATATTGAAAAAGAATACAAAGCTGTAACCACTTTGAAAGATATCTAAGAATAAAGATTGTCTTTATAAGAAAATTGACTACAAAACAAAGTTCATTTGCTCATTGATGTTGTACTATATGGCTACAAAGAGAACTTCATTTGCTCATTGATGTTGTATTATAACACTCTTCAGCATGCATACCCAAAAGTCTTAATCATTCACATCAAGCGAAGAAATCTGCACAAAAGAAAATAAAACATCATTTAATAACCATCTTTGTGACAAAATGAAATATAAAAATATAAAAATGGGAAACATAAAAGAGTAGAGGACTCATTTGACCGAGAAAGTAAAAGAGTTCACAACAACGAAGGAGGGTTTGGACCAGAGTTATTATGTCTATCAAGAAACTTTTGAGTGCATGTAACATCATGAGGTTGTATGCATTTTGGAGTAGAAACATGTGTAACAAAAGTATTATCTACAACAAATGTTAATCCAATACGTTCTAGCAAGAAAAAGTATAATGAATTACAATGTAGTATAGTCTATGATATTGTTAAGTGTAACATGTGATACTATTTACAATAACATGTGATATTAATTTAATTAAATTATTTATACTATGTATGTTGGAGCTAGTGTCCTTCACAGTTAGTGTGATAACATGTATAAATCTCTTACAGGTTCACAGGGTATACTTAGTATTCTTATCAGTTGATTAACGTTTATCGATAACGGTTGGCTTGCTAGAAGTTTGACGTTATTGTCATTTTAATGGCGGTGATCAACTGGTCCCTTAAAGTCACACCTAAAGGATGTGTTTGAGAGATATGATTATATGAAAAATATGATCATATTGATGCCTTATATGACTAAAAGATTAGTCGATGTATATGACTAAAAGGTTAGTCAATGTATTGATGATACGGTTATTTAATACGATTAAATAATACTGGCTGAGACGAATTAAATGTTAATTCATAATTTAATATAAAATGTTATATCTAATTAATGTATATAATGTAATTATTTAATACGATTAAATAATGTTAGCTTAAACGAATTAAATGTTAATTAGCAAATTATAAATATACGATGTTTATAATTGACGTATATATTATAATATTACATACACATATTATACATTAAATAAATAAAAGAAGGAAGAATCCTATCTTGACTCCAATTCCTAATACAAGTAGAAGAAAAAGAGGGAAGACTCCTCCCTCTACTAGACTTCTATTTTGACGTGTAAAAGGAGAGAGGAGGAGAGGTCTATGTAAACTCTTCTTCTCTACATAATTCATCATTCAATTCTTGACACAAAAATCATCAGTAATTTTTGTATTCTTTCTAGCACAAGAAAAGGCATATATCAGAGCATCTTGGGTGCAACAATTAGGAGAATATCGATTTCGATATTTGTTCTTAGGCCATATTGCTAGGACCAAAAGGTTGATTCTAATCTTTATGTTTTTCGTTTATGACTCGTATTTCATATATTATAATTTCGTTATAATCCTTAAATTTCATGTTGAAATATACCGATATTTCCCACAAGTGGTATCAGAGCCGAGGCTACAAAATTATTTTATATGATTTTTTCATGAATGAAATATTGAATTAAATTTTTCAAAAAAACTTTTTATTCGGCTGGAATTTATTTTTTTTTTGGCCGTGTAATTATTTTTTTTCTCTCGGCTGTTTTTAATTTCGGCTGGTTTTTTTATATTTTGATTCTTGTTTTCATTTGATTTATTGATATTGTTGTTTTAATATGTTAAGATGACAATATGATAAATTTTTAGATGTTTTAATTTAATAAGGATTAAATTAGAATGTAAATGGAAATTGTTTTGAATGTTAATGAACATTTGTTTTTGCTATATATTTTCGGTATACATGATGTTAAATTGTTGTTTTGCATCATTATTCATTAATTTTAATGATGTTCAAATCAATTATGATTATTCAAATATTAAGATAATCGATTTAATCATGATTTAGATATTCATTTTAAAATGTTAAATTGAATCATCTAGTTTGTATCAATGTTTAATAATGATTAAATGTTGATAATTGTACCGATCTTGAAATATTAGTAACATCAAATTAAAATAAAAAAATCAGGCCGTAGCTTAATATAAAAAAAAATTCGGATTTTTCTGTTTTTTTATTTTGGCCGAATTAAATATGGATTATGTTTGATTGGAATTATTGTGAGTAATTAAGGAATTGTCACATAATTTTGATCATTATAAAATAGGTGGTTTGGATAAATTACTCTACATAATTAAGGAATTATGTCTTGAATGATTAATTTATTGTTGATGCATTTTATTTTGTTGAATGATTTGTTGAATGGTTTATTTACATATTTTTGCAATTGGTTGTAATTTGTATTACCTAGTGTGGCCTTAGTTGATTATGTTTTTGTAATGATGGAAACATGATCTTGATGTAATTTTGAGATCTCGAATCTCCTTTTGTTTTCTTTAAAATTATGTTTTTTAAATTAAAATGTAAATAGGTTTATGTTTTGTAATTTATTAAATGTAATTTGAGAAGACTAAAGATGGAGATCGGATTGCTCACTCCCGCTACATGGACCAAGATGGAACATCAAGACAAGCTTTTCGGGTCCAATCATGGATGGATTCCAAAGTTGTATTTTTGTTCATTTTGGTAGATAGGCCACACTAGGACTTTGTAATTTTACGTATTTTTCGTTCTTGTTGCTTTTCATCACATGATAGTTAGTGCATCATATTCCGCCTAAACCAAACCACCTACTACTAAAATTGCATGAAAATTGACTCATATAGTTTGGATGTTAGTTATCATGCACATAAAGATGTCACACGAATTAAAGCCATCATCTTAGTTTATTCATTCTCGCATGCTAGATATTCGTTCACTTAAAATGAATTAAAATAAAGTTGATGGGATCTTCCTCTAAAACCTAAAATTAAGACTAGTCTTTATAGGCCAAACTACTATGAATCCCTTCTTCGTCGGTAGGCATATAGGACCTTACTCTCTATATGACCCCTTCTACGTTGGGTAAGTAGTATGTGTTGACTTATTTTACCTCAACTTTATAATCCGAAGAGTTTCTCGTGATTATGATGGACTATAGATAAAATTTTATCGACCAAGATTTCTAAAGGTAGAATTAGCCAAGAGGTTGGCTTATCAATTTACAGATAATTGAGTCTTGGGATCATTTATATAATTCTTGAGGGAGGTCAATTGTATAAATGCTTGAGGCTTCGCATTAAACAAGTTTTTGCACTAGACTTAATTCATATCGATGAGTACGCTTATTATTATATTTTTTTCTTCTTTTTTGCAGTGTAGAATTCGTTTTCTATTGATAATACTGCTATAACAAATGGCTTGCCATAATGATGTCCCTATAACTTTCATGGACCACATAAATCACTCCAGGCGACTGAAGAATGACAGGTCCAACTTTGCGGACTGGGAGGCGGCATTACGGAATGCATCCATTGCTGACAGCTCAAGTACTTGACTGAACCAATACCGCCAAACCCAGGCCCCAATGCGACAGCTAACGAGTCACTTGCTTATAGTGACTTCGTTATGGAAGCGGGTGCGATAAAGAACGTACTCATCTTTGCAATGGAACCCAATTTGCAAAGACGCTTCATTGCCCAAGGTGCAAATAAGATTTTCACCACGCTCACTAACGAATTTTCAAAACCACCGAGAATCGTTACATATGAGCATACCTGTCGCTTCTTTGAGGCGAAACTCCAGAAGGGCCAACCGGTTAGCCTACACATTCTTGATATGATTGAGAATGTCGAGAAACTGGAGGCATTTGATTGCAAAATCAGTGAGAGCATAGTCAACGCAAGAGACGGCTATAGATATTTTATCACTTTCACGGATGATTTGAGTAGAAATGGATATGTCTACTTAATGAAGCATAAAAGTGAGTCCTTTGAAAAGTTCAAGGAATTTCAGAATAAGGTTGAGAACCAACTGGAAAGAAAGATTAAAGCACTTCGATCAGATCGTGGTGGCGAATATCTTTCAAATGAGTTTGATCAACACCTTAAAGACTGTGGCATAGTATTACAGTTAACTCCACCTGGAACACCTCAATTAAATGGTGTGTCCGAACGGAGAAATCGAACATTACTTGATATGGTTCGATCCATGATGAGTCACACGGTAGTACCTGATTCACTATGGGGTTTTGCTCTTTTGTCAGCTGCTCTTATACTTAACCGAAGTCCGTCTAAAGCTGTAGACAAGACTCCATATGAGATATGGAAGGGAACGGTCCCTAACTTGTCCTTTATTCGGGTTTGGGGCTGCGAGGCTTATGTCAAGTGGAGACACAAGGATAAGCTCGGTCGGCGATCGTTCAAGACATACTTTATTGGTTATCCAAAAGGAATGTTTGGTCATTACTTCTATTCGCCTACCGAACATCGAGTTTTTATTGCGGCTAGTGCGAAGTTCTTAGAGAAAGAGTTTCTTGAGAACAAGTCAAGTAATAGAACCTTCGATCTGTCAGAGATTCAAGAACCAACAACCGAGCAACCGATGGAGGAAAATGTTCCTTCAACTAATGCTACGGTTAATATTCCTCAGGAACCTAGGAGGTCGGGTAGAGTCTCCATTCCTCCAGAGAGATACATTGGTATGGTCGAGGAGAATGATAGAGATGACATTTTTCTCCTAGTGAGTAACGAACCCGCTGTAAGTTTCTTAAACTCGATATTAGACACTTCTAATATCATAATACATTTAGTTTACTCTTAAACTAAATAGACCTTATGCATGCATAACAAAATAAGACAAAGATAAGAAGAAACATTTTCCTTACATTGAATATAAACAAAATGGGCACAATATTTGAACTCCTTTCAAATATTGTTCTTGAGCTAATAATATGAGGATGATCTTCCAAGTTTCAAAGTAGAAACTCTCCAATTAGTAGCACCCAAGACTACCCTTATTCTCTACAAAATACTACACTAGTATTAAATAGTAGAAGCCCTTATTATGAACTAATTGATATATTACTACCCTTAGTAATGATATTATTAGAGAAGGAACACAAGAAGAATTTCTTAAATTTCTTTTAGTGAGAGATAGAGATTTTGTAGAAAGATAAGCCCCCATGCAAAAATGAGATGTTATGGTATATATTAAGAGGGAAAAACAAGCCCTCTTTGGCTTGTTAAAACCGGTCGCCCACACCCCACATGGGTGGGGTGTTGTCACTTCCAATTGTTCTTAACAATGTAAAAAGGTTGAGTGTTGGTAATAGTTTTGGGTATGATTATGTCTAATTCCTAATTAAAATAATACACAAAAATAATCACCCTTTTGTACACTACCAAAACCGGTGCACCCTTGTAATATGGGTGTCCATTTTATTTTTGCAATTTGTCATTTGTCACAAGTGTGACATGTAACATGTTATTTTGCTTATAAATGTGCATTTAACCAATTTAAATGCAATTTCATAACAAATAAATTAGACTTAACATTTTAAGTCACATTTTATAATTACATGTAAATAAAATGGGTCATCTCATATTTGGTTAATATAATCTACAACAGTTTGTAATTATAATTGACCAATTTCACTTATCTCAAATGTTTCATAAATATAATGCATTCTTAGTAATATAACAATTAAATTACCAAAATGAATCTTATTTAATCATATTACAATAAGATATATTTCTCACTTACAATTTAAACTTGGTTCAATTTAAGGGATTAATTAATCTGTATCACTATACAATTAATTAATGTACATGATTAGGGGATTGTCCTTTAGGTGTGACCTCAAGGGATCAACTGATCACCACCGTCATACGACAGTAACGTCAAACTCAATTGAGCCAATCATTACCGATTTATGTTGACCAGTTGACTATAATATTCATCATCCCTTTGTATTCTTATTATTGAGATTTAATTATGTGATCGCACTATTGTTGAGGACATTTACTCCAACACCCGCTACCTATAAAGGTGCCATGACCTGTTCCAACTCTAAGCTATGGCTTGAAGCCATGCAATCCGAGATGGACTCCATGTATGAGAATGACGTATGGGATCTGGTTGATTTGCCTGATAAGGTACGACCTCTTCAGTGCAAATGGCTTTATAAGATAAAGCATTCTGTAGAAGGACAACCAGACACCTATAAGGCACGACTAGTGGTAAAAGGTTTCATTCAAGTGCACGGATTGCATTATGATGAAATTTTCGCAACTGTAGTTATGCTGCGTTGCATTCGGATAATCTTAGCGATTGCCGCTTTTCATGACTATGAAATTTGATAGATGGATGTGAAAACCGCCTTCTTAAACGGTTATTTGGAGGAGGAATTGTGCATGGTACAACCCGAAGGTTTCTTTGATCCTAAAAATCCTAAGAAAGTTTGCAGGCTTAAGCGTTCCATTTATGGACTACTTAAGCAAGCATCTCGGAGTTGGAATCATCGTTTCGACCAGGTGATAAAAGAGAATGGTTTCACTCGATCGGTCGAGGAACCATGCTTATATGTCAAGTCGAGTGGGAGTAAGATTGTCTTCTTGATATTGTATGTCGATGACATACTCTTGATTGGGAATGACATTCCTCTCTTATCTTCGGTAAAAGTATGGTTAAAGAACCATTTCCAGATGAAAGATCTAGGGAGGCACAACGCATATTGGGGATCCGTATCTATAGAGATAGATCACGACGGATGTTATCACTTAGTCAGGAGTCTTATATAGATAAGATTCTTGAAAGGTTCAACATGACCAACTCCAAGAAGGGGTTCCTTCCAATGATTTATGGGATGCATTTGAGTAAAACTCAGGCACCCAAGACATCAGAACAGGTCGAGCGCATGAGTCGTGTTCCTTATGCATCAGCCATAGGATCGATCATGTATGCCATGATATGCACACGTCCAGACGTGGCATATGCATTGAGTTTGACGAGTCGGTACCAAGGCAATCCAAGTGAAACACACTGGATGGCTGTTAAAAACATCCTTAAGTACTTACGAAGGACTAAGGAATGGGTATTGACTTATGGAGGAGATACTAAGCTATGCGCAATCGGTTACGCGGATGCTAGCTTCCAAACGGATCGAGATGACTCAAAATCTCAGTCTGGATTCGTGTTTACTCTTAATGGCGCTGCAGTCAGTTGGAAAAGTTCCAAACAGAGTGTTATAGCAGATTCTACGACTGAGTCCGAGTATTATGCCGCTTCGGAAGCTGCAAAGGAAGCTATATGGATGCGTCAGTTCTCATAAGGACTAACCGTAGTTTCTAGTTCGAATGACCCAATCACCATCTATTGTGATAATAGAGGTGCCATCTTCCAAGCTAAGGAGCCTAAGTCTAGCAACAAGTC
>JAIUZE010013902.1:0-15583 GCA_022085475.1 Heliosperma pusillum
GGTCAGACAGTTACTCTCCAGATCGAGGAAACCACTCTTGATATGATCATATGCAAGTACGACCTGCAAGACACCTTGCATTGAGTGGGAGATTGTAATAGGACAAGAGAATTGGTGACGCACACTTGTCTCGGACAAGTGAGAGATTGTTGGAGTAATTGTCTTCAACAATAGTGCGATCACATAATTAAATCTTAATAATAAGAATACAAAGGGATAATTCTATTATATAGTCAACTAATCAACATGTAACGATTGGCTAACTAGAGTTTGACGTTACTGTCGTTTGACGGTGGTGATTAGTTGATCCCTTAAGGTCATACCTGTATGACAAATCTCTTAATTGATAAATTAATTAGTCGTATTGAGATACGAGTTGATTAATTCCTTAAAAATGAATAATTTTTGTGAGTAAGAATTCATTCCTTATTGTAATCTGATTAAATAAGATTTGATTTAGCAATTAAAATGTTTAATTACTAAAATATGTTTATTGTTTATGAAACAATTGAATCAAGAATAATAGATTAATTACAATTACAAATGTTGTGAATTATATTAATATGATCCATTTTATGTGATTAGGAATCACCATGTTAATTTATTGTATGTGATTTATTTTTATAAAAGATAATATTTAAAAGGTTAAATATGCATTGTATTGACATAAGGCTTGGCATATGTCACATATCACTTCATAAGACAATTGACAATTGACAAACTTAAAATGGACCTATTTTATATATGGGGGCCGAAAATTTGAAGGCTAGTAAGCCTTAGTGGGTGTTTATTTTATTGTAAAATAAACATAATGATTATGGCTAATCATCCTAGACTTAAGGCTACTTCTTTGATAAGACAAAAAATGAAAAAGATGGATTTGCACCCATTGGCTCCTTTTGAAGCTCCCTTGCACGGCACACATGGGTGCTTAAAGGGGTTGATTTTCTCATTTTTGTATCCACCTCATATCATATTCTTGCATGCATACTTATATACACATCTCTCTAAGTTGAAAAATATATATTAGTCTTCTTTCTAATATACTCATGAAATCATTACTTGTAGTAGTAATTAATATTTTGATATTAGACAAGTTTAAGGGACCAAATATTTACCTCTAGATTAAATAATATTAGTTTTTAAGGGATTGTCAAGGTACAAATCCTTGAGGAGAGTTTCTAGTTTGGAACTTGCAGATCTTCCTTCTTATTACTAGCACAAGAACAATATTTAAAAGGAGTTTAAATATTGTGCCCATTTCATACATATTCAATGTAAGGAACAATTTCTTCTTCCTTCTTTGTATTTTGTTATGCATGCATAAGATCCATTTGTTTAATGCGTAAACTATAATAAAATGAGATTAGAAATGTCTAATATCGAGTTTAAGAAACTAACAAAAGCTTAGAATGCAAATGCCTTGAAAATTGCACATCAACTTCAACTTGAAACAACATCTTGTAAGCTCACTGGGCGGAAAAGCTTGAGTAAACCTAATTATACAAAAAAATATGAGGTGCAACTTAGTGATTATGATGATAGTGGAGATGAGGAGAGCACTCGTGGTGAGAGTGATGAAGAGAGTGTGCCTGGTAAAAGGAAGAGGTGTAGTGTCCTCATGATTAATGAGCTCACTAACTACTCAAAGTCGAAGTGGTGTGTAGATGTTAGATTTCCATCTACTGATCTGTTCAAAGAAGTTGTGACAAGGTATGCAGTAGCACAAGGTAGGGATCTCAATTTTGATATAAGTGATAAACCACATGGCAAAAAACTTAGGGCTACATGTAAAAAAGGGTGTCCTTTCAAACTGTATGGTAGCTGGGATAATAAATCTGCATCTTTTCTTGTGAAAACTGTTGATCATCAACACACTTGTCAGAGGACTATGGAAAGTAGTGGACAACTTAAATCTACTTGCCTAGAAAAACACTTTCTTGAAGTATTTAAAGCTAATCCACATTGGCCAGGCAAAACATCATAAAAACTGTGAGGAGAGCATATAAGAAAGACTTTGCTTACAAAGTGATGTACTATGCGCACAAACTACTTCATGGGTCAATGAAGGAACATTACAGCAGGGTAGGTAGCTATATAGCAGCTCTTCAACAAGGCAACCCAACAAGTGTCTTCACTTTGTTTACCAACTGTAACACCCCGACCCAAACCTTGGGTCGGGAGCGGTCACTCATGATAGCTCTCCAGGCTGTGTACATGGCCCACAGATCAACACGGGTCCTTTCCAGCGCATTTTGTCCTCACTCATGCACATCCCGGGAACCTTCCCAGGAGGTCACCCATCCTAAGACTACTCTCAGTCAAGCACGCTTAACTTTTGAGTTCTTTTGCATGGACAATTAGAAAAGAAAGTGCACTTTGTTGATATGAGTAGTACTTTCAATCCCTTTAAGCACTAGTCATTTAAGCTTATCGATTGACCTCTTCAACTAACGTGGGGTGTTACAGTCACCCCCACTTGAAGAACGCAACGTCCTCGTTGCGCCTGGGAGCATAACCGCTAACCCAGAATCTTCCCCCGCTAGGTGGGTGATCACAATGGAGCGTATAACAACTACCTCCAGAAGCGTATAACAACTGCCTCCATCACCACACGGTCGCAGGGTTGCTCTGATACCATTTGTAACACCCCGGCCCAAACCTTGGGTTGGGAGCGGTCACTCATGGTAGCTCCCCAGGCTGTGTACATGGCCCACAGATCAACACGGGTCCTTTCCAGCGCATTTTGTCCTCACTCATGTGCATCCCGGAAACCTTCCCAGGAGGTCACCCATCCTAAGACAACTCTCAGTCAAGCACGCTTAACTTTTGAGTTCTTTTGCATGGATGACCAGAAAAGAAAGTGCACTTTGTTGATATGAGTAGTACTTTCAATCCCTTTAAGCACTAGTCATTTAAGCTAATCAATGGACCTCTTCAATTAACGTGGGGTGTTACAATACTATAACCTCAAACCCTGGAGTGTTTCATAGATTATTTGTTTGTTTTGATGCTCTCAAGCAATGGTGGCTGCTAGGGTAAAGGAAGGTAATATGTGTTGATGCTTGCTTTATCAAGACTTTCTTAGGAGAGCAACTAATATCTGCTATTGAAAAAGACGGTAATGAGCAAATGTCCCCCCTAGCTTGGGCAGTTGTGGAGAGTGAGAATAATGATAGCTATGAGTGGTTTTTTCAACAATTGAAAAGCATTTTGGGAGAAAGTAAGGGATGTGAAAGTCCATAGACCCTAATTAGACTCTTCTAATTAGTGACCAAATTACAAGTTAATTTAGAGTTTAATGATCTATGTAACATGAATGCAAATATAAAGACATTATGTAAAAGAAAGAAATTTCCTCACATTGAAATAGAAATAATATGGGCACAATAAGAACACATTCTTATTGTTCTTGAGCTAATATAGGGAATGATCCTCCAACAATCTTCAAATAAGAAGACCTCCTTCTAGTTGTACCCAAGATTAACCCAAATAATCTTAACTTATTACTAACTATATAATAAGTAAAGATCTACTAATATTAGAATATATTACTACCTTAGTCATACTTAGTAAATATTAGTATATGTAAGAATTTAGAGAGAAGTTGAGATTTTAGAGTGATGTATAAAAATAAGCAAGAATGAAGTAGTAAAATGTGAACAACAATTGCTCACATATAAGGCATTATGGCCGGCCAAGTCAAGCCCAAGTGACTCTTTATTTTGCTTATTTTATTCACATGTAAATGACTTGAGTGTTGGTGGTAATTATAATGATAATGGTGTCATAACATGTCATTATCATATGGTGGAGTGTGGTAGTAGTAGAGAATAATCATAATTGATCTTCACTAGCTAAAACTGGTCCACTTGTGACATTATGGACCATTTTTATTTTTGATATTTGTCCCACAAATACTTATTAATCATATGCCTAATAATAAACTTAATTGAATTTGAGTTTCAAACTCAATTTCTAACAATTAACTTTCATAACTAAACATACATATAAAATATATGTAATGAGGTAATTAACTGTATCATATACAAATAATTAGTTCTACTATTTGGGTTTCATCCTATAGGTGTGACTGAAAGGGTGTAGATACCTCGAATCTACACCTTCCGCCAACCACCCAGTGATGATTGGGCGCATGTTTGGTATGCGGAACGATTTATGACAATTCATAAAGTTTATCGACAACTGATAGCTCAAACACTTGTCTCTACCCCTTGGTCATCATCTACGTGCCGATACGGTCGTTTTGACAGTCATTAGAGTTTATTTGGAGTCCGGGTCAAAAAACCGCTTCATTTTCTATAAACCGTCTTTTAAAACCGTGTCTGAACGCTCGGGAATATTCCGGATATTTTAATATTTCAAAACTTATCCTTTTTGGTAAAATATATCCGTATTTTATTGAAGAGTATTCGAAATCTACCGCAATTCCTAAAAAGAAACGCACAAATCTTTTGTTTATGGTAGGAAACTGCTCAGGAAATGACGCAGCAGGAGCTGCGCCTCTTTCAAGAGTCACAGTGCCTGCTGCGCCTCTTCCAAGAGTCGCAGTGCCTGCTGCGCCTCTTCCAAGGCTCATTTTGCCTGTTTCTGGGATATTTTCTAGATTTCTTTTAGTGTTCGAGTTATTCCAAAACTCTTCAGATTTCTCCCTATATAAGGAGAGGTTCGTCCACACTTTCAAGACACACGAGTGTTCTCTGCCCCTTCTTTTCTCTCTCTTTGCATTCTAGACCTTGCTCTAAGCATTTTGACAACTACTTGCTTGATCAATCGACCACGTAAGCTCAGATCCTTCTGGGTTCCCGTCACGTTATTGCATTGACCTACCAATTTGACCAACTCAACAATAATCAATCTTAAGTAATCAATCGATCCTCTTACGAGGGCACTTTCTTTACATTCGAGTCGAGTTGTCGCTAAATCGTAACTTTTGTTCATATCTCATTTCGTCAACATGTAAGTTTGAGGGTGTAATAATCCCGTCTTGTAATTTTATCTTTTGTATTTTATTTATTTCATCAATGTAAGATTCATATCGGATTCATGGTAAAACCGTTTTCAAACCTTTGTTTTATTTTTTAGTCTTTCGTAAATTACCTTTTAACATTACTTCATACGGAGTATTTATTTATCTAGTTCTTGATTTAGATCCCTAATAGTCGATATTAGTGGGTTTTTGTCACCTTTAATTCGAGATCGTGTCTTAAAAGGTTAGATTCGTTCATATCTAGTCCTTAGATTCGTCTTTGATATAGTTTAGTATAATTAATCTATTAAATCACTTCCACTTGACTTGTAGATCCGTAACAAACCGTAAATCACCAACGAGCATTAACTGATTGCGATTTTGGCTTCACAGCCAGAACCCAACTCAGGAATAGACGCACAAACCCTTGCGCCTCTTCCAGAGGACGCAGTGTCTGCTGCGCCTGTTCCGGGTTGGTTTCTGTCTCTGATCTTCCTAACTCGCTTCGACGTAGTTTAATTCGTTAAATTAATCGACTATTAATTGCATTATCGTTGTTAATCTGATTCGTTTAGTTTTTTTAATTGTTTTACTTTTCTTCAAATCTTTCTTTCAAACATATTTCTGACATAGACCCCGTATTCGTTGTAATCAATTGTAATATTTATTTTATAGTTCTATTTAATCATTGTATGATTCTTTGTATGATTTAATTCTCACATGCAATTGAATCTTAAATCCTACATCAATCTAATTGATTGCTAAGTTATATGTTCACCGACATAGTCTAAGCTCACATGTTAGGATTAAAACGTGGATGTTGCATTGCATGCATGTAACCGACAATAACATATCGATAACAGAAGAGTTTCCCTAATCATTAGTAGAGGCCGCTATCGAGGCGGGCGGGATTAGGTGTTCGGTCAAAATAACTTCCTAATACGTACCCTCACCCCTTACTCCAGATCTATGCGAACATCCTTGTTCATTGGCATCCACGAGAGTCATTCTAGACATAAAATGCTAAGGGTAACAAATTCCTAGTGTTTATATCATTACTTTGTGTCTTGACATGGCATAAAGTATTCGAACGGTTCCAATTTTCCATAAAAAATGGTGACGACTCCACAAATGCGTATTTTCACGCTTGTCTCTTGTTTTTTCATCTGTGGTAATCCGTGTACCACAGTTTGGAAAGGATCGTGAAACCCGTGTATCACAAAGGAATCAGTTGATCACCGCCGTCATACGACAATAACGTCAAACTTTAGTCAGCCAACCGTTATTGATTTACGTTAATCAAGTGACTAATCATATAAATAGTTAAAAAATATGCCGATTATATTCCTTAATGAGATTTATTATGTGGCGCACTATTGTGGAGGACACCTAGTACAACAAGATAAACAATTATTTCTGATCAGCATCAGGTTTGTACTATACCAATCCTCTATTTTATTAATTTGATGTTATTACTTGTTCATTTTTTGCACTTTACTCATCATCATTTTAATCACACAACAGAGTATCTTGACAATGGTTGCCAAATAATTCCCTAGGGCAGAACATAGGCAGTGCGCTAGGCATATTTTTGCTAATTGGCACAACACCTATAGGGGTGATGAGATGAAGCTCCATTTATAGAGTTGTGCTAAGGTATACAATGAGGTTGATTTTCATGATGCATTAAAAGCTCTTAGGAAGACTGACCATAAGGTTGCTGAAGCCTTCGTAGCATGTAGACCTCATCTCTTTTGTAGGGCATTTATTCAGACACAAAAAAAAATGATGTCATAGTAAACAACATAGCAGAAACATTTAATGCTTACATCATTAATGTTAGAGCAAAACATGTAATTTACATGCTAGAAGAGATTAGGTCATCCTTGATGCAGAGATTGGTGGAAAAGAAGACAAAAATGGAGACAAGTACCCATGTTGTTTGTCCAAGGGTGCAAGAAAGACTAGAAAAAGAGAAGGACAAAGCTGCACAATGTACTGTTTTACCCTCTAGTCCAACCATCTTCTAGATAACATATGGAATAGAAGCCTTCACTGTTGACTTAGAGGGAATGACTTGTACATGTAGGAAATGAGATTTAACAGGTATCCCATGCTTTCATGTTGTGGCAACTATCTTTGATATATCATGTATAGGAGAGGATTATGTGCATGACATGTATAAAAGAGAAGCATATCTAAGATCTTACAATTTGTCAATTAGTTCTTGT
This sequence comes from Heliosperma pusillum, assembly GCA_022085475.1. Classification (NCBI taxonomy): domain Eukaryota; kingdom Viridiplantae; phylum Streptophyta; class Magnoliopsida; order Caryophyllales; family Caryophyllaceae; genus Heliosperma; species Heliosperma pusillum. The sequence goes on from JAIUZE010013902.1 coordinate 7,222, forward strand.
CCGGGGCAAAGGTATTGGCCAAAGGTTGAGTTGGCCCTAAATCCTCCACCCATTAAGATAGAACCTGGGAAGCTGACCAAACATGGTATAGAGATGACTTGCTCTGTTTGCAAATCAAAGTCTCATAACAAAAGAAAGTGTATTGGAAAATAGACCTATGGGAAGACCTAGGAAATCAGCTAGGCCAGATGTCAATGAGACACCACAAGCAGCTGAAGATCACCACAGAGCAATAACAAAGCCAACAAGGATTGGTATAGGGGGTAAAACATTAAGGACTGGAAGAGGTGGTGCTTCAGGAGGAGGAAGAACTAGTGCTAGGGGTGCTGTCAGAGGAGGAAGAACTGGAAGAGGTGGAGGGAGAAGGGTAAGTTATTGGAAAATTGTCAACTTAATAAATACTATTTCAATGTCATATATCTTTGTGTATGGTAATTCACAGCTTAGTATTTTTGTCACTGCTGGCTCCATAAGGACTTGGAGTTCTTATTGATCAATCAGGAAATGCTTATACAAATGTAAGTATTGGCAGCTTAGTATTTATTTGTTTGCAATTGAAATCAGTTAGAATTTGTTGAGAATGGATAATCAGGAAATGCATTTCTTTCTTTACAGGTTGTTGGTAGTTCTACTGGTCCAAGGAGTATTATGAATGGACATGAACCATCTACTCAACAATCAGTCAACCAGTAGAAGACATGAAGATCAATTGTGGTGACTGTTGTGAATTCTATAATTGATAAAACAATCAATCTATGTAATATTTTAAGATAACCATTAGATTTATTTTGGTGAATGTTGTGAATGCTATCAGACAAGTATTAAGTAATATAATTAGACAAGTATTTTGATATGAAATAGAATTGAATTACTTCAACAGATTGTTTCCATACATTTTGCATACAATAACTTGAATACATTCAAGAATATCATACATTCAAATCCTAAACATCCAACTAAATGCAAATACAATCCAAGAAGCTAATAATACAAATATAATAGTTTTCTCCCCTTTGGAATGTTTATCTACTTCAACATTCAACTTCATCAACTGCAATTTTAATTTTTCATTCTTCATAATCAGTTTCTTCAATTTTACCTCCAAATTCTTGATTTCGTGTACCTGATCAGTAGCCTTCGTTTTTGAAGAACTTTCCGGATGCATTTCCTCCCCCAAATGGAAAAAACCACAACCATTCTGTTTTATCAAATAGATCAAATCATTGATGAAATAACTTCAAAACAAAAATCCGAATCAGACAAATAATTACAATAATATAGCGGATTAATAATTGCACTTACATGCCATAATGGACACCCGTAAAATTTCTTTCCGACATGTGTTCCCTTCTTCGCCGTCCTTAAAACTGCATCCAAGTTATGCTTGCATAAAATACTACCTGAGGAACCACATGAATTTTAGATGAGGATGATGGGTGTTTGATTAGAGGCATAATTTTATAAAAAAAAAGTAATCTTTGGCAATGGAGGAGACAGAGGAGGAGAGAGAATTTTTGCAAAATTTTTTTTAAACAGTGAAATAGAAGGAAGAAAAAGGAAGATGAAGTTGTACAAAAGGGGCTAATAGTGGGCCCCATATATACATAACCTGCTACAACGGGTTTAAAATAACACAATTCTATTCAAAGAGAAGGGGTATAATTGTTAGGTATATTTGTAGTTAAAACATGGTTTAGAGTAATATGAGCAGGACCCCCCATAGTTTAGAGTATTCCCATCAAGTAATCCTATTTTATAATTGATCAATATTTTCTTTGATTGTTAACCAATATTTTATTAAACAGAATGGTTACAATAACTACATTCTTTTAAAAAAAATTATATAAAGGTGGTTGTAGTAAGAATTCTAAAGTCGTATCTATAACAATATATTGCTATATAATTTTTAAAATATTATGATTAATAATACACATTTTTTTTTCTGCAGTTTATGGCTTTATCTCAACATAATAGTTTTTTCATAGAATTAATTAATGGAAATAATTCAAACTATGAGGACCCTTGCTATATTATTCCAAACTATTATCTAACCCACTATAATCTCAACTTTAACACTCGATTCCCATATCACACTTAAATGACGGGCTACCAGTTAAACAAGTAACCTTTTGTGTAAATGAACATTAGACTCTTTGTTCTCCTATTTTGTTTCACCTACTCATACCTAAACACGCAGTTAACTCTTCCCCTTCATCAATCTTCCCATTTTCAACCAAAGTATCCCGTTTCTTCATCATCGAGATTTGGATATCATTAATTGTCATCTTTAACATAATTTGTAACGCATAAATAATAATTGTAAGTATATTCTCTCATGAAAATATAATTAAATTGTTGTTGCAAGTTTTTTACCCACTTAATTCGATTAATCAGGGTAATAATGTTTATTTTTTTGTTTTAAGTTGATTGATTTATTAGTTGTAAGTGAATTTTAGCCATTTAATTGATTTATAGTTTATGGTCATTCACTACGCCAAATATGGGCATTAAAAACGTATATATAACAACGGTTAACTGCATACAATAACGATGAAAATAAAGACGTTACCCAAAACTTGGCGGAAACCTCGAGCGCGCAAAAAAAAAAAGAGAAACGGTTTGCCGTTCAACCCGTTATTATATAAATGTAACAACGGTTCCTAAAACACCCGTTGTCTATATACTTCAACGGTTATCTCAAAATCCGTTGTAGATTATTTATGTCAACGATTTTTCTACATCCGTTATCATATGTTGACAACGGTTTTTAACAACTGTTATTAACAAAACGAAAAAAACTGTTATTTAAAGATCGTTATTATTTTTTTTTTTACGGGTTTAGATGAAACCTTTGTTATATTTTCGAATACTTATTTAATTTTTCTGCTTAGCTCATATCACGTTGACGAGGCCAATGCATGCAAAAAGGAATAAAACCTTAATAGTATTTCATACCTTATACTATTCATTTATCAGAGCTTTAATAAAGGAGTATGTAGCTGATTGTATATATGCATGTGCGCATATACTCTTCAATTTGTATTATACTCCGTATATAAACATGTCTTCATAATGTTTGATATCCAACTCAAACATTTACTCTTTCATTCAATTTATCAAAGATCTACTCTTTCATTCTCTCTATAGAATATATATGGCTGGTATACCGGAACCACAATTACGTTTTTTTACGTCTGTCCTTTTACTTGCTTTGTGCATAATCTCCTGGTTCGTTATGAAAATGAAAAGGGTGTAATGAAGGATTTCTCGTGGATGAAGGTACTACTTTGTCATAGCGGTTTCACTGCGGTTAAAAGACTTCACCCCGTGTCATTAAACAGGCCGAGTTTTCAAGGTTTTTCTTTCTTTTATCGAGTATGACGAAGCATGCCCATTGCATAAAAGTTTTCGTCAGACAAGAAAATTAGAGGCTACATTTGGGCTAGAAGATGCAGGGAAACTGGAATTCTATTCGGATGCTAGACAACGAGGCCGTTATCTATGCGTTGCCACCAATGTTGATCATCTTATGTTAACTCATTACAGAACACATTACAATCTCACCACCATGCCTTTAGCATGAGAAACAGAGGTTATGCCACCTATTTGCGATGAAATGCTGATATACGATCTGATTTTGTAAGTCCATAGACCTTAATTAGAATCCTCTAATTAGTTACTAAATTACTTGTTAATTTAGTATTTAATGATCTATGTAACATGCATGCAAATATAAAGACATTTATATAAAAGAAGAAATTTCCTCACATTGATATGGAAATTATATGGGCACAACAAGAACTCCTTCTTGGTGTTCTTGAGCTATTATATAGATGATCCTCCAAAAATCTCCAAACTAGAAGATCTCTTTCAAATTGCACCCAAGACTAACCCAAATAAACTTAACTTATTATTAACTAGATAATAAGAAAAGTTACACTAATATTAAAGTATACTACTACTATAGTAATACCTGGTGAATATTAGTATATGAGAGATTTTAGAAAGATGAGAGGATTTTAGTGAGATAAAGCAAATAAGCAAGAATGAACAACACAAAATGAACAACCATATTGCCCTTTTATAGGCAATATGGCCAGTCCTCTAAGCCCTCACAAGGGACTAATTTTGCTTATTTTAATTCGCATGCAAAGTGGTAGAGTGTAGTGTTGAGTGAAATGATTTTAGGTTTACTATTCATGTCATAATCACATGTAACTTGTGAGCATGAACAAGAGCAACCATCATCACTTCCCACTACTACATGACCGGCCACTGATGGCCTTATATGGTCCATTTTGATTTTTGATATTTGTCCCACAAATACTTATTAATCATATGCTTAATTATCTTGTATAATTATGTGTTAATTTGATCATATAACAATTATATGACAAAAATAAATAAATAATATGTACTTAACATTTTAAGTAATATTTTACCATTATATCAATATATAATGGGTCCCACAATGCTTAGTTAATTTGTTTTACAACTCCTTGTAAATATAATTTAGCTTTACCTCAAAATATATGTAAAACCTCAACTAATTTAGTAGATTAACGATTAATTACTAAACTAGATCTTATTTAATCATATTAAAATAAGATATAAATTTATTAGTCAATTATCGCATAATTGAAAAATAAGCTTAATCGAATTTGTGTTCATAACTCAATTTCTAACTATTAACTCTCGTATATATATATATATATATATATATATATATATATATATATATATATATATATATAGAGAGAGAGAGAGAGAGAGTTGAGATCAAGTGAGTCCTCTTAGAGAAGTTGAGTCCATAAGTCCTAACATATGCCATTGGATCTTGAAAATGGAAGGTTGAGATTTAAAACAAAAAGTACACATTACAATTAAAATAATGACTAGCTTAATTACCTCTCTCCTTAGCCTTTCATAGCCTTCCATTTACACAGGTCTTCCCTCTCTCATCAAATCACAAATTCAAAAAATTCAGATTTGTTATCAACTCTCTCCCTCTTATTTTCTTCTCTCATTTTATCATCTTCACCATTCCTTTTATTCATTTATTCATATTCTTTTGCAAATTTACGAGTTTGGAACATAAATTTTGTAATTAGTTTTCTTCCTTTTAGCTTAAACTCTCTTATTTGTTAATTTCATGATGTAATTTTGAGCTTTTTTGCGCGTTTTACAATTTCCGCGTAAAACAAAAGCGGTTTAATAAAATGCTCCGTAAATCTTCGTTCGAACTCCAATTAAGGCAAAACAAAAGCCTAACTTTATTATTTTTTTGAGCCCGTCGTAATGGTGATATTTTCATATACCATTGAGTTTTATAAATTTTTATTACTGCTCGATTGTGAACGAAAAATCGGTTGGATTTTGATTAAATTACTTGTTTAAGTTGAAAGATAATGGTTGTGTAGTTGTATCTTGTGAAATTTTTGTTGGATATTGTTGGAATCGTTGGTTAGATATTTAGAATGTGTAAATTAGTGTTCTTAGATGATGGGTGAGATTAATATAGTTTGAAATATAATGGTTTGTTTGACTAATTTCTTTTTAATCATATCTACATTTGTAAATTGTTAGTTGCAGGTTTGTTATGAAGATGGAATTGATGATGATGATGATGATGATGATGATGACAACAATGATTGTAAATTTCAAATATTAATTATGTAACTTTATTTAACAATCAGAGTAACTTCAAGCCTGATTTGTGTAACTTCAATTAACAATGAGTGTAACTTCAAACCTATTTTGTTAAACTTTAATTCACAATCAGTATAACTTCAAGCCTATTTTATGTAACTTTAATTCATAAGCAATGTAACTTTAAGTCTATTTTGTTACGCTAAAGTTAAATTACTAGACTTTACATTAAAATTAAACAAAATAAGCTTGAAATTACACTAGTTGTTTATTAAAGTTATACAAATCAGGCTTGAAGTTACATTGATTGTTACACTTAAGGCCCTTTTAATGTAATTTTAGTGTGATTTCAATACTTTTTAGAGTAAATATATTTTGTGTAATTTTAGTTTTAAAGGGTGTAACTTTAGTATAGATTTTGTATATCTTCAATATTAAAAGGTGTAACTTTAAGTGGATAAGATGTCTTTTAAAAAAAAGTGTAACTTCAAGTCAAATATAGTGTAACTTCAATTCAGACATGGTGTAACTTCTAATCAGATATGATGTAAATTCAAATAAATTTCAATTTGTACTTGATATTCATGTGACTATGATGTAATATTAAGTCAGATATAGTGTAACTTCAATGCATGCATGGTGTAACTTCAAGTCAGATATGATGTAACTTCAACTTGATACCTTCATTTAACTATGATGTAATTTTAAGTCAGATATAGCGTAACTTCAAGTCAGTTATAGTGTAACTTCAAGTCATATCTAGTGTAACTTCAATTCAGACACGGTTTAACTTCAAGCTGTAACTTCAAATAAACTTCAAACTATATTTTATAACCTTGAATTGGATACGAATAATTTCCAATACATTGAGTAATTATTTAATTTATTTCAAGTAGATATGATGTAACTTTAAGTGGTTATAGTGTAACCTCAAGTAAATATGGTTTACTCAAATGAACTGAGTCAATACTGAAAAGTTTGAAAAGTCAATCGTTCACGAAAACATTACCACACACATCAGCGACGGGCTCAAAAAAATAATAAAATTAGGTTTTGTTGCACTTATCGTATCCAATAAAGATAATGTACGAGCCTTTTTTTAACCTTCTTTTATTTTACGCGGGAATGAATTTCGGATTTTATAACCAACATTCGCAAATATAAATGTATAAACGAAAACATTTGAGGATTGCATTGGGCTCGTAAAAATAATAAATTTTGCCTTTTGTTTCACCTTAATTGGAGATCGAATGAACTAATACGTAAACTTGTTGTCTTTTATTTGTTAACACAGTGTGAAAGACAATGGTTGTTACTTGCAGAGAAACAAAAGTGATGAGAAAGCAATATACAACTTGGGATAAACAGTGAAAAAGTGGCAGACCAATAGTTTGGGAAGAAGTAAAATAATACTCTCTCTCCTAATTTCCTATTTTTTTCCTTTTTTTTGAGGCCTAGGAAGACTGCCCTTTGGTTTTCTCATCTCAACCATTAGAATCCATTCATCTAATGATTGTTAGAAGGACCTTATGGCCTCAAATAAATAAGGAGCTCATGTGAAACCTTACTCTATATAGATATATATATATATAGATATATATCAAATATATGTAATGGACTAATCAACTGTATCATATACAATTAATTAGTTATTATTTGGGTTTCATCCTATAGGTGTGACCGAAAGGGATCAGTTGATCACCGCCGTCATACGATAATAACGTCAAACTCTACTCAGCCAACCGTTATTGATTTACGTTAATCAACTGACTAATCATATATATATATATAGTCAATAAATATCCAAATTATATTCCTTAATGAGATTTATTATGTGGCGGACTATTGTGGAGGACACCTACTCCAACAGATTTATCCCTAACTTCAAGAAGATTATCCTTCGTCATCAGATCTAATAATTAATTCTTTGATTTATTTTATAGCATTAAAACTTCGTTGTAATATTTTTTGTTTTTTTTCCTATTAATGAATCTTCTGCTTAATTATTTATGTTTGTTGTTAAGTTTTCGTTCGCGTATATATGTATGACAAAAATTAAGCAAATGAAGTAAGACTAAAATATAACCATACAAAATTACATAAAGAAAAAAAAATTACATAAAGAAAAAAAGCGTAAATATTATACTAATAATTAGGAAATGTAATGTGGTATCCGTTAACAATATCACTATAAATGCCTACTCCTTCTCCTTGAACCCAATCCACCGGGTCGTGATCCCATTTCAATGGCACTGACCCTAACTCATAATCATGACCTCATTAGTACAAACATGCTAGTCTTCCAATGTCAGATTAATTCGCAACCCATAAAGGGCATAATAGTATATCAACGTTATCAAACCAGGGCTTTGAAGCGTCATTGTTGTAAAATGCTCGCTCCAGCTTGCGTGCTTGACGGAAGCATTCCCGCTCCTCACCCCCGCCAAACTCGATGATTGCGTAACCCTTGAACGACCAATCATCATTATTACGAAGCCAGGTGAATACCTTGAACAAAATTCAACCCGGCGTGAGTAATCACCCCTATCAGCCAGTTAAGGTCATACGAGAGAATTTTCTTTCCATCATCGTCCTCTGTGTATGGGATATTTTTAATGATGCACATCAAAGGTTTGACATACAAAATTCTTGTTTGGGGTACGATTCCTTCATATGATTCGAACGATTCTTCATCAGATGAATAATGTGATGA
>JAIUZE010013904.1:0-16374 GCA_022085475.1 Heliosperma pusillum
TATTTGAATATGATTTATATGTAATTAGTCACATGATAGGATGTTTTTCCCGTGACTGTTTTATTATATGGTTGGTGTCGTGTTGACTAAGTACCCATAGAGAAATATGAGTATATGGCGTCTTGACCATTCTAATTCTAAATGAGTATCTTGGACCATGACATTGATCGGCCTTACCAACTTTAACGAGTATATGTTCACTGCTTGATAGCTTTTGTGTCACTGGCTTGGGCCTTTTGATACCAAGCCGGGGGCATGGCATCCTAAGAGTTTCCACTTTGGGGAAGGGAGCCAGCTTAAGTACTAGCCATCTCTGCTTAGGGGGTCGCCTAGCATAGTTTCTCATGTACGGTTATGTAATGAGACAGGGAATGGGTTAGCTGTTGTCGCTAGGTCTGATCAGTCTAGTCTAGGGCTAGAATGTTTTCCTAACCTTTGGTTAAGACTCGGGTTTGCAGATGACTATGGGCCGTGCTATGGAACTTATATTCCGTTTGTAGAAGTATTGGTCTTTCATGTTTGGATGATTCTATGAGTTTTAGAAGGTGAGATGCAAGCCGGCTAAGATTGATAGAGTTTGGATTACCGATTGTTAACTGATTCACATGATTACGGGTTGATTAGGGTTTGAGTGTATCACGGCCATGTTTCTGAGAGGAACCTCTGAGCTAGCATACCAGCTTCCCTACCTCGAGTTATAGTTTATTATCGGTTTCACATGATAGCTTTCACATGCTAGGTTATTTGTTAGTTATCTGTTTCATAACATGAAAAGCATATCATATATGTTAAAGTTTTGTATTGTCCATATACATTGCTTTTATTTTATTCATGTTTTATTAAACTTGACATTTCGTGGCTGGGAGGACTCGGAGTTACTCCCCACTGACTGTGGCTTCCGTGTTTATATTTAATGCGGTCGAACAGGTGGTGATGCATACTTTGGGTACATTGACGAGCTAGCGAGCGAAGTATTTACCTTGGACCTATATTCGGTTCTTAGATTGTATATTATTATACACTCTTTTATTTCCGTATTTATACGGGAGATATGTCTCCCGTTTTGTATAATTCTTATGTATAATATTATTTTTCCTTTTTGTTATGAACCTTTTTCTTTAAGACACCTTTGATATGATGAATATATTTAATAGTAGGTTCCGGTTTTAAAATTTACCGATTTTCACTAAAGTGAACCTATTAGAAACGTATTCTCATCTTTTATTTATTTAAATTACTTGTTTTTCTTTCCGCAAATTTGAGGGTGTCACAGTTGGTATCAGAGCTATTTTGCTCCCGACGCACGTTTGTGTACCCTTGCATAAATAACTTGACCGTAATAAAATAATAAACTTGTGAGATAGAATGGTAGGATGGGTAGATTAGGATTTATGTTGTAGTCTATTTGTTTATGCTAATTGTTAGGAGTAACTTAATTTGTTTTGTTTCTTATGAAGATGGTTGGACCTCGTGTAGAAGGGATCGTTGTTAGTGCCAACCAGGTCCCTCCTCATAGAGAAGACAATTGCCAAGGAGGCTATGCTTGGGTGGCCAGCCAAATTGCTAGGAGCAATATTACGCCTTATGGTGGAATATGTATTACCTAGAAGGAGTATCCTCTACCGAAGATTTGAAGATTTACAAGCCTAATTGAAGTGTATTCCTTCTTTTTCTATGAATTCTCTCGTCCTTATTGTATTATGCTCTCTTCCTTCTATCTAGGTGCTTCTTTCTCTTCCAACCTATTTACCTCTTGGAAATTTCTCTTGATAGTTCCTCCATCTTAACATTGGTATCCTTACCTCCCTCTTGTAACATTTTTCTGATGTCATAACCATCGGTTTGTGGTATATTATACTTAGTCGGAAGAACTTTGAATCTTGTGGAATATTAGTGTTGTTAGAATGAACTTGGGATTTGAGGAAAATGGTATAGATCTAATTTCACCCTATGGTGGTGAGAGTTGGTACCTTGAGGAGGAAGTTTCGAATATGGTACCTAACCATCCTATTAAGCTAGTTTCATGTTTAGATGATTATAAGGATTTGAGGATAAACTTAGGATTAAACTCTCCTAGTGGTTTTAGACTATGAAAGCTTAATGTTGCAATATCGTTTTGAGGATCGAAATAATCATATTGATCGTTGGTAGTTGTGGTTAAGAATTTTAGTGATTCTTTAAGTGTTACTTTAGAAATTGTTGGCTTTAAATGTTGAACCTTAACGGGAATAATTAACTTGTGGAATTTTAGATTTGGATGACCCAACTTGAAGAATATTGTTATAAGCAAAAACCGATGTATTGAGAGTTTGGAAGAGATAAATAAATTGATTTACGGTTGCATTGTCTTATGTTTGGCAAAAGTTAAGTGAAATAAGATTTGTGTGACTAATCTCTTTGAGGTTTTGTGATTCAACTTTTGAGGATGAGAAGGTTCATTGTTAATAATTTAGGGTAATGAATTTTGGAATAAATTGGATCAAAGGATTTCATGGTAAGTCTCTTTTACCTTGTGGTTGTTAGCGGTCTTGTTTCCCTAATTATAAATATTTTGATGGTGGTTTCCAATAAGAGTTTTGATGGAGCTAAGAAGATTAGAGTTCGTAATGAATCTTTCATGGGTTGTAAGTTATGGAGTTTACCGTACGGATGGACCTTAGAAGATTCTAATTGAATTTGAATAATTGGGAGTTGTTACTCGAAGTGTCATGTTTATGAAATATTTTGGAAGGAATCTGATGATTGAAAATGTTGAGGATATATTGCACTCTCTTGAGGACTAGATTCTGGTGCAGTTAGTGTTGTCAAGTTACGATCAACATTCGAAGTTTCATAGTTGTAAGATAGTATTGTGGTTCATTCCTCTCTCTTCCCTCAAATTGATCCTTATTCAATCCGCTACCTTTCAATCCTTTCCCGTTTTAGTCCTTTATAATCGTTTGGGCGTACCTCCTATTATCACGATTTGTGATTTCGAAGTTCGAGTCGCTCTACGTTCGTGTAATGTCATCTTGTTGTGTTTCTATCCTTGAGAAAACTTTCAAAATCTCCTTCTTTCTTCCCTCTTTCTATTCGATTTATTCTTTCGAATATTCCGTTCCTTCTATCGAATATCATCTCTTATAGATAGATTATTAGAAGCTTTAGTTAGAAATTTTAGGCATAGATAGTAGAGTTATTACCTTTACTATAAAATTTTTGAACTAAAAGCTTTTGGAAATGTTTGATGATTTCAAGTATTTTTACCGTCAAGGAGTGTTGAGACTCGTTATTGGAGACGTTCGATAACTAGTTTTCTCATTTGTTGATGTGAAAATGTATCTTTTAAAGTCTTTGACTTGGGACGTCGATGTTCTTAACTGCAGACGAGAACTTTCCGCCCCATGGATAAGACCCTTTATTTTATTACAAATATATTTTTAAAGGTTTGAAATAGACCTACATATATGTCACTTTCCTTCTTCTAAGTTTCGAGGACGAAACTTTTTAAAAGGAGGGGTGATTGTAACAACCCGAAAAGTACCCTATTTTTCTAGGGAAAATATTTTACGGATACTTTTCAGCAGATTTAAGTTTTAATTTAGAATTTATGGTTTCGAGACGAATTTGGAATTTCCGGGTTCGTATTTGGAATTTCCGCGAGATTCCATGAGAATCCCGTTTTAAGTCATCTATGACTTTTCTTGACTTTTAAGTCGTCTTTGACTTTTCTTGACTTTTTAAGTCGTCATTGACTTTTCTTGACTTTTTAAGTCGTCATTTACTTTTCTTGACTTTTAAGTCATCTTTGACTTTGCTTGACTTTTAAGTCGACTTTGACTTTCGTTGACTTTTTCCGACTCACCTCGTAAATTGAAAGACCAAAATTATATTTTGAACATACTAATGTATCCTTTTATTTTTTATTAAGATTTCTTTGAATTTATGATCCTTTCATATAATTATTTGAATTTAGATTCGGATTTTTAAGAGAAGGTTACGTTTAAAACCCAGCATCATTTAACTATTCCCGAGTCATCTTAAATCCCGAAACAAACCCGAAACTCGACTTTGGCATGAGTCACACGCCCCATGTCATCTTTTTCCACTCACTTTAGATATTTTCATTCTTTTGATTAAACTAATAATAATATCTAAGATATTTGTAACTTTATCGATCTGTCAACTTAAAACAGATCGCTTAAAACAGACCCGTTTTCCTACCATTTCACACGCCTATTCCCTCACCCTCTCATAGGACTAGATATTTTCTTTCTTGTCATTACAATAACATAATATCTAGATATTTGGTTTAAATTAACTTAATATATAATTATATCTAAACAATTACCATAATATAATTATAAAACCCGAGTCAATCCCGTAACAACAATTTCAAAACCCGACTCCATAATTCCTCTATATGTACACGGCTCACACTCCACTCTATTTCACTACTTATCTTTTCATTTTACAATAAATCAACTTAATACCTTTTTAATACTTTCTTTAATCGTTCTTGGTGTTCTTCATCGTTCTTCATCGTTCTTCATCGTTCTTCATCGTTCTTGAGCAAAATCATCATAAAACCTTCATTTCTTATTCAAATCCGTCCTAAATTATATTTCTAGAATCTCCTCTTCGCTCTCCATCTTCAAGTACGGTTTATTTTCAATTCCGAAAAAATCGTTTTCAACACTTTAATTATGGAAAATCAAGTTTTAATTCTAATAATATTTTCTTGTCATTTCTTATAGGGGAAGATTTTGAAGACGAGTTTGGTGACTCGTATATATTAGAAGAAGACTAGTAGACGGGTTTCTTATTTCTTAGTTCTTATATTTTGGGTGCTACTTGATTTTGTGCTAGCTAAGGTAATGATTCCGAGTTACTCGACGAATTAATGTTACATACTTTAGTTGTTGTTTATGATTTACGGTTTTTAAGTAATAACATGATAGATGGTTATGATTATTATGTTGTATGAATTTATGACATGTTTAGTGTTCTTGACATATTTGGATGATTTGTTCATAATCATGATTTTTGTATGATGGTGGGTTAATTGGTTGTTAAAATGGTTGTTTGTTAATTAAAACATGTTGGAAATAATTTGGGGTTGTTTGTTGGTGGGGCCGTGTAGGGTGGCTGTTTTGGGGGGCTGGAAACCGACCCAAACCAGGCCGGTTCAGGCCCGGTCCAGGTCCGGTCTGGTTGGCCGTGATTTGGTCCGTTGGTCTTGTGTCGATACTTGATTGTTTTGTTGTTGTTTTGACGGGTTTTAAATATGTTAAGCATGCGGGAAAATATTAAGAAACGGTTTTAGAATTATCGACCCAAAACAGGCCCAAACCAGGCCCGTGGGCCCAGTCCAGGCCCGTGTATTGTCGGCCCAAATCAGCCCATGAGTTTCCCCTTGGACTTGTGACGGTTTTTGAGTATTGTTATTTTATCGTGTTTTGTAATATTTAGCAAGTGGGAAATTTTAATAAGTAAATTATTTAATTAAAAGGTTTTCAATATATTATTATTTCTCACATGTTAGAAATTATAATACGAGATTGTAGTTTAATTTGATATCCTTTAAGTCCAGCGGGTTTTCGTATGAATTAATAATTCACATGTTAGAAATTGAATGAAATAGCATGAAATGAATGTGATATTCTTATGTTCAAGCCTCGATGGCTAAGACTCTGTTTCTAGCCGGTTTGACCAAACGGGTTTGGTCAAACTAAGATCTAGTCAGCCCCGTTTTGACTGATGGCCCGTCGCGGGACTCGGGTCGGGGATTTGTCTTCAAGTAAGGTTGTATTTAATTAATGAATTAGCCTTAGTAGATATGAGGCGATATGAGATTTGAATATGATTTATATGCAATTAGTCACATGATAGGAAGTTTTTCCCGTGACTGTTTGATTGTATGATATATGTTGTGTTGACTAAGTACCCATAGAGAATTATGAGTATATGGCGTCTTGACCATTCTATTTCTAAATGAGTATCTTGGACCATGACATTGATAGGTCTTACTATCTTTAACGAGCATATGGAGTTTACCGCTTGATAGCTTTTGTGTCACTGACTTGGGCCTTTTGATACCAAGCCGGGGGCATGGCTGCCTAATCCACTTTGGGGATGGAGCCAGCTTAAGTACTAGCCATCTCTGCTTAGGGGGTCGCCTAGTAGAGTTTCTCATGTACTGTTTTGTCATGGGACGGGGAATGGAATAGTTGTTGTCGCTAGGTCTGATCAGTCTAGGACTAGGATGTTTTCCTACCTTGTGGTATAGCCTCGAGTTACAGAAGTCGACTATTGACTGTACTAAGAACTTATGCCTGTTTGTAGACGTAGTGGTCTTTCATGTTTGATGATTCTATGAATCTTAGAAGGTGAGATGCAAGCCGGCTAAGGTTGATAGAGTTTGGATTACCGGTTGTTAACTGATTCACATGATAGTTTGCATGATTAGGGTTGAGTTGTATCCAGGCCATGTTTTAAATGTAACCTCTGAGCTGAAATACTAGCTTCTCTACCTCGTGGTATAGGTTGTTAACCGATTCACATGATAGTTTGCATGAGTAGCTTAGCCTTCATATGCTAGGTTATATGTTAGTTATTTGTTTCATAATATGAAAAGCATATCGTATATGTTAAGGCTTTGTATTTTCCATATACATCTCTTTTATGTTATTCATGTTTTATTAAACTCGACATTTCGTGGCTGGGAGAACTCGGAGTTACTCCCCACTGACTGTGGCTTCCGTGTTTATATTTAATGCGGTTGGCAGGTTTGTGATGCATACTTGGGTACATTGACGAGCTAGCGAGTGAAGAATTACCTTGGACCTATATTCGGTTCTTAGGATTGTATTATGTAATACACTCTTTTATTTCCGTATTTATTAGGGAGATATGTCTCCCGTTTTAGATACTTCTTATGTATAATATTATTTCCTTTTTGTTATGAACCTTTTTCTTTAAAGACACCTTTGTTATGATGAATATATTTAATGGTAGGTTCCGGTTTTAAAATTTACCGATTTTCACTAAAGTAAACCTATTAAAAACGTATTCTCATCTTTTATTTATTTAAATTACTTGTTTATCTTTCCGCAAATTCGAGGGTGTCACATAACACCCCCAATTTTATAATAATGGGTACTTACTAAAGTCATAAATTTTATAAAATTTTCTATTTTTTTATTGGTTAAAATATCTTAAATCAATAATTTATGATTTCTTAGCTTTAAATTAATGTTAAATTGAATTTAGTTGAGTTGGGTAGAAACCGTCGCATTTCAGTCTGTTATGAGCCATTATCAGACTCTACTCGAAAATCCGAGTGGGTAAATATCACCTTGAATATTGAGCCTATTACTACTCACCTTATCAAAACAAACTCACCACAAATCTCCACCTCCCTCCTTACATTTCAATATCTTCTTCTTCTTCCCCAACACCAAAAACTCAATTAAACCTATATAACCCAAAAAAGCTTAAGGCGTACGCCATTTCTTCGTTTCTCAACGAAACTTTCAATATTTACATCATTATTCTCTTTTAATCTGCTCTTTATTTTCGTACCATAAAATATGATCTTCCTCCAACTTTTTATAAAACCTATCTTTTAGATCTAATCTTAAGATGGATATAATTTCTTGGTTTCTTAACGAAATTAAATTTCGTTTAGTGTTCCGGAACCTTCTTACAATCCCCCTTCTTCCTAAAAAATAAAATAATGAATCTTGTAACTTTATTTTAAGGCTAATTTTCCAGAATTTCGATTTGAGTGTTTTTAGCATGTTAATTGTTATTAAAAGAATTAATTTTGAAGAGTTGGGTCAAGGAATCAGTTGGTATTGTTGGCTTACTTGAGAATTTCATTTTTATGTGTTTTCTAAGTGTTTTAGAGTAGTATTTATGAGAAAGACGAGCTCTCTCTTAGTTATTGACATGGACTAATGCTTTTACATGTTGAAAATCTTGAATTATGTTGAGTTATGCTTCACATATCTTATTATGGTGGAAGTTAGTGTTTGGTGTGCTAATCCTCCTTCCTCTTATATGAAAATTCCTTAAAGTCACTAATGTTGGTTTATTTAGTCCCTTAATATTTATGTTGGATGTTTAATACTTAAATAATGATTGGAATGTTGTTTAGTGATGAGTTTTTATTGATAATTATAAATGGGTTTGAGTTTTGGTTACTTAAATGTGGGTTTGAATGTTAATTTTCAGAGCAGAGGCTCCCACGACGATCAGTCGACCAGCTGAGAACCCCCTATTTCATTTTGGAGGAATTTTGGACAAAGGAGGGTCCAAGCTAGCCGACCGGCCGCTGGTCAGCCGACCGGCTGGGAGTCCCTTGTAAGTTGTGCAAATTTTGAATTGACCGCGCGTCCCAACTTTCTGACCGGCTGGGAGGTCTCTCCCCCATTTGTTTGATTTTTGCTATGTGACTGGATTCCCAGCCGGTGGGCCGGCCGACGGTCACCCACCTGACATGGATTCCCCTCTACTGTTTTCTTCTTATTTCTCATGTGATTTTACATGTAAGGGTTTTTATGGTTTGTTTACATTATAATCTTACGTAATGACATGAAATATGCATGTATGAAATATATCGTATCTTACATGCCTTATTCACATGTTTAGTGACGGTTTTATATGTTTAACTCATTTGAGTCATTTATACTTTGAGTGGTTGATTGATTCTTGTTTGATGGATGTTATTGAAATCTCATTTCTCGTTTGTACCCTTATACTCGTTAACTTTATGTCGGAGAAATAGAGGTACATTCTATTGTATGTTAGTGGGAATATGACGACGTTTTTGGAAGGCGAACGTTTAGCCTTGATTGACCCGGCCGTCAAATGTTGTATTCTTCCGAGGTGGTGTAATTGGATGTAGCGTACTTTTCTAACTTTTGTTGGATGTCTCATATCCGTTGGCCGTACAGCCGGGGTATGACTACTTATTATTGTGACAACCTTCCCGTTTGCCGTACTATCGGGATTAGCGTGCTCATTCTCTTTCTGCCTCTACCGTTGGCCGTACTGCCGGATTTGGGGTAATCGGCGTCTGTTCTGTCGACATAGTCTTGGATGTGTGCATGTCTAGCCACACGTCGAATCGGGTACACGTCTTGTCCCGAGAGTCTAGCCAAATTTAGAGTAGGACCGTATTATTATCGTAGTCCTACCGGGAGAATTAAAGTCTAGAGTCGTATTGTCTTGCAATGTACAGATGCTAGTGCATTTCATTTACCGTGAGAGTATGTTTGATTCACATGATGGTTGTTGGATGTATATTGGATTGTTGGATGCCTATTATTATCTTGTGTGTCACGTCTCCAACCTTTTTGATTATATGATTACTAACGGTGAGATGCAAGCCGTTAGTAGCGATATAGTTGCCAAAGTGAGTCTTGCCTAGTCTTTGTCTATATGATGATTATATCGTTGTTAATTCTCTCAGATGCTTGTATTGTTTTTATGGAAGGTTATAGTTGTAGTCGGAATGATATCTTTATATGTATGATGATTTATGTTTACATGCTCTAATTATGTTTGTTTTAATGTGATATGCCTGGGAGAACCCTAAGTTATTCCCCACTGACTATGACATTCATTTTTTATTTAATGAAGAGGTTGTAGGTTGGTGCTCGCATGGGGTTTTGACGAGTGAGCTAGAGAGCGTTGTACTTACAACGATTCACCCTTAGCGTTGTAGTTTATATTTCTCCATTCCAATCATTTCTTTACATTTGTGTAATATGTGTGAGGTATATTTTAATTAAATGTAAAGAATTGATTGAAATGGAGTAAGTATTAGTTTTTTTTATCTTATTTGTGTATTTATCAAGAGATCGGAATCCCTTGTATTTATTTAAGTTACAATTTGTATAAATGATTTATTAAATTAAGTTTTTGTTTTATAGTAAAGTGACATTCGCGGTTTTACCTTTAATGTTTTTTAAAATCTCGTATTTCCGCTGCAAATCTATTTGTTTACTTTAGTGCATTATCACGAGGTGTCACAGTTGGTATCCGAGCTATAACGCTCCCGACGGACATTCGTTGACCCCAACCTTAAATAACTTGACTAATGAGTAATAAATGATAGACGAGTAGTCTTAAGGACCTAAGGTGGTAGTCTTTAGTGTGTCTGATGTTTGTTAGGTTCTAACTTGTTTGTAGATGGTGTTAAGTGTCAATTATGCTTGCTTGGACCTACCGTCTTAAGATTGATCATGTGGTTGCTAGAAGAAGTACCATTTGCCAAAGATTGAATATTGACTAGGCTAATTTAAGCGTATTTCAATCTCATCGAAGATCCTTTTTGCCCGTGTTGTATCTTTGTCTCTTCTTTCTACCTTGATGCTTCTTAATCTTCCTATTTCTTCTGTCCTTCAAACTACTCTTGTTATTTTTCTCCGACTTACCTTTGTATCTTACCCTATCTTTTTGACATGTTGTGGATATCTTCCCTGTGGTTTTGTTGAAAGTTGGCTTTAGTTGGATGAATTTGAGATCTTGAGGAAGTATTGTGAATCTGAGTTTCACCTCATAGTATGAGTTATTGTATCAAGGGAGTGTGTGGTGAGATATGTTTGGAGACTCTAGTGTATAGATGTTTGCCTTGATATAGGTGTGAGTGACTTTTGGGAATTGTTAGTATAAGGTTGAATAAATGGCCTTGGACATTTAAGTTTGTTGGTGACCTTATCATTTGGACTTAGGAGTTTGGTTATATTAGACAGTCTTGAGGATCATACCTATGTTAGGGTTAGCTGTTATAAGTTAGAATATTTGGATGATACCTTGAGTTTTAAAATGCCTTTGAGACTAAGTGACTTCTTGTAAATGCCTTTGAGACTAAGTTACTTCTTGGGTATAGGCTTGGTAGAAAAGTATTTGGCTATAATTCTTGGATTTATATATATGATCTTACCTTATGGTATCGGAGACTCGTTTGAAGTAGTAAGTTTTCATGGTAGATTAAACCATGTTACTTGAGGATTATAGATATGAGTGAAATCCGATTAGGTGAGCTATGATGTAGATCCTTTAGGATGTTGATGATGACGTTTTGTTTGGTGTTCTACCTTGTGGACTATAGGAGTTGAAAAGGGACTAGTGTAGATAAGTCTTTGTTAGTCCTTCGATTTTTGGAACCTTTGAGGTTGTGTTGGATAATGAGTTAAAAGAATGTTATTTTTCTTGAAATGCAATTTCGCTTTTGGGAATCCGGGGTATGTGAAATGATGGACGAATTTGGAAGTAATCGATTTGCTGAATTTAGGTGTCCCTTATCTTTATGATTTATGGTAAGGTGGTCCCTTATGAGAGACCTTTGTAAGAGGAATAAGTTACTTTACTATCGTCCTAAGTTTGAAAGGATAAATTTTGGTGGATTAAATCCTACACCTTTACTCGTACCATTATTCCTTGGCATTCCCTTTCTTGTAAGTTTTGTTGAATTTGATCTTTAAGAAAATCGCATTCTCTTATCTCCTCCTTTAATTAGCTATCTTCATAGCTCTAGTATATGTCCAATTTCTTACTTTTGGCCTCTTATCTTTATCGTTCCTCCATTTCAATTTCATATCTTATTGCATTTCGAGAATGCTTGAGTTATAGTACCTACCCGTTTAATCGAGATAGTTTTATGTTAGTTATGACCATATATAGGAATTGAAGTTAAACCTTGGGTTGCATCTGTTGGTGGTAATGTATTCTATTGGTGGCCCTAGATTTGTGAGCTTGATGTTGTAGATTTAGTTCGAGGATCGAATTGATCGTGATGCTAGGTCGCTTTGTTTAGTATTATAATTGTTGCCTTGGAGATCATTTGGAAAGTAGATGTCTCTAAATGGTGGATTATAAAAGAGACTTTGGTTTACGGTAATTAGGATTTGTGACCATCGTTTGAGAAATATGTTGTAAGTGGAGATCAATGCATTTTAAGCTATGATGAGCTAAATTATTCGAGTAGCTGTCACATCGCCGTGTGTTTGGGAATATGTGTAGTTTGGAATTTGTAATTGTTCTTTCTTGAGATTTTTTTGTTTGAGAATGAAAAGTTCTTTAAGTTTGGGATAATGTGCCTTGAGTAAAATTGAATCAGGGAATGGGAATGGTGAGCCCCTTCATCTTGTGGTTGGTGGTAAATATGGTATTCTAGATATGGTTATTTCTGCTTGTGGGTTCGAGTGTAAAAATGATTGGACTAAGGATGTTAGAGTATGTTAAAGAATCTTTCATGTGGATCATTAATTGTGGAATTTTCCTTGTCGATAGACCTTAGTTGATACTAGTTGGATATTGGATATTGGATAATTGGGTTAGTGGCTTTGAATCTCGTGTTTATGAAAGATCCTAGTAGAAATTTAATGATTGAAGTTGTTAAGGTGTAAATTGGGTAAGTTACATTCTCTTGAGGACTAGTTTATTCGTAGAGTTAGTGATGTCGAATTGTGAAAGTCCTTTGAAATGATGTGGGTATAAGATAGGTTTGGTAAATTGCTGGAGAAGTCAATCATGATGGCTTTGGTATTTGGAGTAGAGTGTTTATCTTTCCTTATTGCATGGGTTTTCCTCCAGTTTGACTAGTCAAGTTTATTGCTCATTCTTCTCTTATCCATCTTGATATGTTTTCTTTCGAGAATAAAATATGTCTATGTTTATCATTCCCCTCCTTGCCTCTCAGATTGATTCTTATTCAATTTGCTACTCTTCGGACATTGTCCTTGTTTCCGTTTTTACTCTTTTCAATAAGCCTTTTTGTTTCATTTTACTCGTTGTGTATATCTTTTATTACCATGATTTGTTATTGTGATGATCAAGTTGCTTTTTTTGCGTGTAATGTCTAAATTTTTATGTTGTGTTTCAAATTTATCCATTCTAAAAAGTTTGAAAATGGATTTTTCTATTTATATATTCTGAAAATGGATTTATGTTACCCTTAATTCGGATTTTGCGTTTGGTTGGATGCTAGGACTCGTTATTGGAGACGTCTAATAACTAGTTCTGCACTTATCAACATATGATTTTATTTTATTCTTGTCTTTGCTTTGGAATGTTAGTGTTCTTGTGTGCACGACGAAATCTATTTCGTTCCCAGAAAAGGGACTGGCACCTTCGAAAACTTTTCTTATACATTTTTGGAAAAATGTCTTGTTTATTAAATACCATTCCTTGTAAATGTTTTGGAAGTCAGTTTTGAGAAACAATTTTTGTTCTGGTAACTTTTGGTTTTTGGTTTCAAGTTTCGAGGACGAGACATTTTAGAAGGAGGGGGTAATTGTAACACTCCCGATTTTATAATAATGGGTATTTACTAAAGTCGTTAATGTTATAAAACTCTCTTTATTTTTTTTATTGGTTAAAATATTTTAAATCAATAAGTTATGATTTCGTAACTTTAAACTAATGTTAAATTGAGTTTAGTTTAGTTGTGAAGAAACCATCGTATTTCAGTCCATTATGAGCGCATAATCGGACTCTACCCAAAAATCCGAGTGGATTAATATCCACCTTAAATATTGGGCCTATTACTACTCACCTTCTCAAAACAAAACCGCAAATCTCCACCTTCCTCCTCACATTTCATTTCAGCATCACCTTCTTCTTCCTCAACACCAAAAACTCCATTAAACCTATCTAACCCAAAAAAGCTTAAGACGGACGCAATTTTTTTCGTTTCTCAATGAAACTTTACGATTTTTACATCATTATTCTCCTCTCATTTTCCTCTTCCTTTTCATACCATAAATATCATCTTCCTCCAACTATTTATAAACCTTATCTTTTAGATATAATCTTAAGACGAACATACTTTATATACGAATATTTTGGACCGATTCCTCTCTTTATTCCCTATATTTCGACCCTGTTTAATGCGGTTTTAGTGTTGGCTATATTACATTTTACCCATTACCCGGTTACTCTCATATCGTAAGTTTTCGTCTCATTTTATAGAAATTATGCCAAGAAAGGACGAGTCGGGATTAGAAGCAAGAAAGCGTCACAAAACATATAAAGAAAAGAAAAAGAAAAAGGAGAAATAAAGGAAGAAAGAAGGAAAGAGAAGGAAAGGAGCAAGCCAGCCCCTGCTGGCCGGTCACCGAGCAAACCGACCCCATCATCTGCTCGCACTAAGAGGAAGAAGAGGAGCCGGCCTAGGCACCGGCAGCAAGCATCTCCACCGACTCCCACATGAAGACAAGCAAGAAGGTAAGAGGAGGACTCCTTTGCCGGTTGGCCAACAGCTGGTCTGCCGCTAGGGAGCCACGCGACACTACTGAAGACTGAAGAAGGATAACTGGGGTCCTCTGTCGGTTGGCCAATGGCCGGTCCGCCGACAAGGATTCCCACTTGGTCGTCGTTCCATATTTTTGCACAGAAAGGGCCTCCTCTCGGTGTCGGTTGGCCAGCTGGCCTCCAGTCTGTCGGTAACCGCTTCTCCTATGTCGAAATCTTCTTATTTGCTCTTCTTTCTTTATTTATTAAGATGTATTTTGAAGAAGCATATAAATACACATATGTTACAACACACCAAATACCATATAATCACACTACCACCTTATATTAGATGAACCCCAAAATTAGATGGGATTACTTTCCCTAATTAGCAACCTAATCCTCTCTTAATTAGACAATTACTCTTATTTCTAGTTAGCTATTATTAGATCTAGTCTTTCATTTTAGTTATTAGTGAATATTTTGGGTTGTAATTTGAAGACAAGAGGTAACTTTTCTTCCATTATTAATTCCAGTTTCCATCTTTTATTATATGTTTGGTATAATTCTCATCTTTATTTCATTTACTTGTCATTTAAATACTTATTCTTGCTTGTTTAGTTAGTTTACATGTTGAATATGTCTTCTCGGTGTCGGGAAGTCGGCCAATCGTCGGTCCATTGACCTAGACCTTACTTCACCGGATTTTCCCCCTTGCTCCCCTTTGTTCTCTTCTTTATTGATTTTATTTCTTTTTGAGATCTATTTTTTGGAAGATAGTATAAATACTCCATGAGAAACCTATGACTTAGGACATATACACTACCAAAACTTCCACCACCTAATATTTATGAATCCTAGAATTAGACTATAATACTCTTTTAATTAGCACTCCCTCCATTTTTCTATGGTGTTACCACTTTATTAAAATATACCTCACATATATTCATTAAATGGGAACTCATTAAAAAACAGAGGGAGTATTTAATCTTCCCTTAATTTGCACTAATTTCCACTTAGTTATCATTAAATCTAGTCTTTCTTTTAGTTATTGTTGAATATTTGGGTTGTAATTTGAAGACAAGAGGAGACTTTTCTTCCATTATTAATTCAAGTTTCCATCTTTTATTACATGTTTGGTATAATTCTTATCTTTATTTCATTTACTTGTCATTTAATTACTTATTCTTGCTTGTTTAAATAGTTTACATGTTTAATATGTCTTTTCTTGCTAGTTTTGTATTCAAGTTTTCATCTTTAATGTTTATTCATATTTGTATGTGTGAGTACTGTGTTACTAAGGTAGATGGGGGAGTTAGTGTAGCTTTATGAGTTGATTATGGTAATTGGGTAAAAGATTGGATCTTTTGGTAGTCTACTTGTTCTATGCACGCAAGATGTTTGATGAAATGATTGCTGAGTAATTTAAGTTATTTCCATGTTTAATTATTAGTTTGAGTGAGAGATTAGACTTGTTTTGTGACACCCTCAAATTTGCGGAAAGAAAAAAAATTATTTAAATACATAAACGAAATGTAATGATACATAACGAAGGTGTCATAACATAAAAAGGTCATTACAAAACGGAAATACTATTATACAAAAGAAATCTACAAGACGGGAGCTATCCCCTATAAACGGAAATAAAAGTGTGTCATATTTACAAACTATGAACCGAATATAGGTCCAAGGTAAATACTTCGCTCGCTAGCTCGTCCATGTACACCAAATATGCAACACCACCTGTTCGACCGCATTAAATATAAACACGGAAGCCACAGTCAGTGGGGAGTAACTCCGAGTTCTCCCAGCCACGAAATGTCGAGTTTAATGAAACATGAAAAACATAAAAGCCATGTATATATAAAATACAAAACCTTAACACATATGATATGCTTTTCATGTTATGAAACAGTTAACTAACATATAACCTATCATATGAAAGCTATCATGTTAATTCGGTAATAAAATATAACCCGAGGTAGGGAAGCTGGTATGCTGGCTCAGCGGTTACCATGTTACATGGCCCTGATACACTCAAACCCTAATCAACACGTAATCATGTGAATCAGTTAACAATCGGTAATCCAAACTCTATCAATCTTAGCTGGCTTGCATCTCACCTTCTAAAACTCATAGAATCATACAAAC
>JAIUZE010013905.1:0-19674 GCA_022085475.1 Heliosperma pusillum
GCCAGACTCACGTCCGAGCGTGGCACTTGGCATTGGGTCATCAGTATGGCCAGTCATTTTGTTACTTAGCAGTTATATCTGTATATAACAAATTCAAAAACTGTGAAAAGAAAATAGATATGATAAGTATTCATCGTTTTAATTTTGAGTCTAATGAAAAACTGTTTAATGCGATGACTCGTGCATTTATACAATTGACCTCCCTCAAGAATTATATAAATGATCCAAAGACTCAATTTCTGTAAATTGATAAGCCAACCTCTTGGCTAATTCTACTTTTAGAATTCCTGGTCGATAAATTTCTGTAAATTCTATCTTTAGTCCATCATAATCACGAGATATACTCGTACTATAATGTTGAGATAAAAATAGGTCAACACTCACTACTTACCCAACGTAGAAGGGGTCATATTATGACTTCCGACGAAGAAGGAGTTCATAGTAGTTTTCCCTATAAAGACTAGTCTCAATTTTAGTTATAGGGGAAGGTCCCATCATCTTAACTTTAATTCACTTTAAGTGAACGAATGTCTAGCAACTCGAGAATGATTTAAACTAAGGTGATGGCCCTAAAAGCGAGTGACATCTGTATGTCCATGATTAAAATATTCAAACTGTATGAATCATTTTTCATGCATTTTTAGGTGGTGTGGTTTAGGCGGAATATGATGCAATTATCTATCATGTGAATAAAGCAACGAGAATGGAAAAATAAAACGCAAAATAAAACACCTAGTGTGGCCTAACTACCAAAATGAACAAAATACAAGTTGGAATCCACCCTTGGACCCGAGAAGCTTGTCTTGATGTTCCATCGTGGTCCATATAGCGGGAGTGAGCCAACCGATCTCCATCTTGAATCTTCTCAAAAATACATTTTAAAAATTACAAATGTAAACCTATTTACATTCTAATTCAAAATGATTCCAAAAATTAAAATTACATAGGGGAGATACGAGATCTCAAATTACAACCAAGACTATGTTTCCATCATGACGAAAACATAATCTACTAAGGCCACACTAGTAAATTACAACTGATTGTACAAAAATGCGTAAAATTAAACCATTAAAACAACATTCAACATAATAAAAGCATCAACTAAAATTAATCATACAAAACATAATGCATAAATTATGTTGATTAATTATCCAAACCACCATTAAATCATGTGACGATTCCGTAATCCATCACTAGATTTCAATCAAAATCCAATGAAATTCATAATCAATATGAATAACAACAACATTATTTTAAACCTTTTTAAAATAACATGGTTTCAAAAATTTGTGAACTTTTTCACAAAAACAATCATACATTATCTTAATAATGTACAAAACAAAAACCAGTATAAGAAAAAAAAAAACAAATTTTTTTTTTTTTAATAATTACTGTTCATACGTGAACAGTAGCAGGTACCCAAAATTTTTTTTTTCTTCCTTTTCTTTCTTTTCTCACGGTTTATAACAAAACCGGAAAAACTATACAAAAAAAAAATACTTGCAGTTGCTGCCATTTAAAAAAAACAATTTTTTTTTATTCTGTGAACAGTACATGAACAGTACACGGGCAGAAAAAAAAAATCAAATTAAACGGTTTTAATTCGATCATGCTTATATTAACTAGATCGGTACAAACAAAACAATATCTAATCGATATTAAACATTGATACAAAACAAGATGATTCAAATTAACCTTTTAACATGAATATCTAGATCATTTTATACCGAAAATATAAAGCAAAAGGATGTTCATAAACATTCATATCAAATTCCATTTACGTTTAATTCAATCATTATTAAATCAAAACATCTACAAATTCATATATTATTATCTCAACCTTTTAAAATAACAATATTTGAATCAAAATGGATCCCAAAAAAAAAATTAAAACACACGGCTAAAAAAAAACTTCTGCCGAAAAGATTTTTTTTTTTTTTTTTTTTTAAACAAAATTATACAAATTCAAAATTTATGAAAATCATATAAACAATTTCATAGCCCTAAGGCTCTGATACCACTTGTGGGAAAATATCCGTATACTTCCCTTTAAATCATACAGGATTATAATGAAATTATGATTATATGATTAATAGTCATAAACGAAAATGCATAAAAACAAGAGATTAGAAATAATCTTTAGTCCTTGCTTAAAGGCCTAAGAACAATATCAAAATGATGATACCTCCTAATCGTAGCACCCAAGATTGATTGAGAAATGCCCTTGAATTTGCTAGAAATCTTTTTTTAAAAGTTACTGTTAACTTTTTGTGTTGTGTGAATGATGGAGGCACTTGTGAGAAATGAAATTAGGGTTATAATTTTTCTCTCTTTCCCTTTTTGTTTCACGGCACAAAGTAGGTTTTATGAAGAGATTTTTCTCCTCAAAATAACTACCCATTGACCGAAAATTCAAGAGTGAATCTGGACTTTATTTCGGTTAAATTCGCTTTAATATAAAATGTGTATTATTATTATAAATGTCATTTGGGTTGTCATGTATTAATATGTCCATACAACATTTTGTAGTCTATACATTAATACCGGTCTGACAACATCTAATATGACAATCGTATAATTTATACGTTAATTATAATTATCCGTATAATTATAATTTGCTAATTCAATATAACATTTTATATTCAATTTACGAATTAACATTTTAATTCGCATAAGCTTACATTATATATATGCTAATTAAATACAACAGTTTATATTTAATTGCGATTTACTTTTAATTCGTCTCAGCTTATAATATTTAATCGTTATTAAATAATCGTCTCATCATCACATTGACTAACCTTTTAGTCAAATACACTGACTAACCTTTTAGTCATATAATAGGGCATCAATATGATTATTTTCTCAAATAATAACATCTCTCAAACACATCCTCTATGTGTGACTTTTAGGGACCAGTTGATCACCGCCATCTGTATGACAATAACGTCAAACTTATCTAGCAAGCCAACCGTTATTAATAAACGTTAATCAACTGATTATTATACAAAGTATACCCTGTGAACCTACAGAGATTTATTTATGTTATTGCACTAACTGTGGAGGACACTAGCTCCAACACAACAGTATGACCTTTCTTAGTGCAGTGTAAACACCAGCGTTCCTCAAACTTGACCTTCTTGGGATTTCTTTTCCAAACATTCCAAGGCTGCTTACCAGTATTCTTGTAGGAATTCATAGCACTGACATCTTGACTCGAATTCAGAATATTTGTGATCAATTTTTGGCTTTCAACCTGCTGCACAATGGAATATGCCTTATTGATTGGTGGAACTGGATCCATGGATAGAATGTTTGTGCGTAAATTCTCATAAGTATCACCAAGTCCAATGAGAAAAGTGATGACCTTTTCTCTGGAAACAATTTCAAGCAATCTTTTGTACAGATTACATCTACATTTCTCCATGGCTTCACAATTACACTCAGGCAGTTCTTCCAATTCTTCAATATCATCCCAATGTCGTTTGAGTTTATTGAAATATTCAACAACTGAAGAATTTTCCTGTGAAATGTTCTTCAGTTCTTTCTTCAATTGATAGAGTAATGGAGCATTAGACTGTCCATATCTTTCACATATATCAATCCAAAGTAATCTTGCAGATTTATAAGATAAGAAACCTTCTTTTGATTTGTGGAGAAATTGCGTTTATCAACCTGCACCTGATCATACTATCAGTTCTCAACCATTGAGAATACTTTGCTGAATTCACACCAGGATTTGTAACAGTTCCAGTAATGAAACCTTGTTTATTCTTTGTGCTTAACGCCATCATAACACCTCTACTCCATGACAATAAGTTTTTACCAGAAAAAAATGTAGTAGTTAATGTCATACTTGCATTGTCAGATTCAGTAAAAGAGGATCATCATACGGATTACTGTAAGAAGTTGCTTCAGCAAAAATTTGATCAGAAACAGTCATTTTTAATGTTTTTGAAAGAAAAATTACAAATTTGAACAAAATAAAAGAGTAAACTTTGAATATCAGACAAATTTAGCGGAAGAATGAAGAAAGATATGCATAAACAGGCTTCTAAACCTGCTCTGATATCATGTGAAATGATGAAATATGAAGATACACTTCAGCAACATTCATGTAGTTGTACGCCATTGATACACTCACAAGCTCTAGTAATCAAAACAGAGGAAAGATTGAATGTAGAAGAAGAGTAAATAAAGTTTGTGTTGTATTGAATTAATTATGAAATATGTACATTGGTTTGCTTATATACAGGAAGCTTGCTCCTTCTAATGAGCTGAGTCAAATCAGTTACAGTCAAGTCAAATCAGTTACAATCAAGTCAAAGTTTGTTACAACAAACTCTAAAAGCTTCTATAGAAATATCTAAGGTGGTGATGGTAGTACTACTGGTGGCTGGCAGGCTGATGTAGCTGTGCTGGATACTGCATCAGGTATCTTTGTGGAGCTATGTTGAAGTCCTTTTGATGATGCTCAACTGCAACAGTCTCATGCCCTGATTCACAGCCTCATTCAAGTTGGAGCTGTTACAAGACAAGGGAGACAGAAGCAAGCCTAACTTGGCAGACATAAAATTATGTTGTTGCTGCCCCAGAGGTTTAGTCATTAGATCAGCCAACTGTAAATGGGATTTCACATGTACAATATTGAGAAAACCACTATGTATCTTCTCTCTAATATAATGGCAATCAATATTGATGTGTTTGGTTCTCTCGTGGAACACAGGGGTTAGCAGCAATGTGTATGGCTGCCTTGTTATCACACTGTAAAGATATAGGTAGAGGAACATAAATCTAAAAATCTTGTAATAAAGCATGAATCCATACAATTTCAGAAGTAGTATATGACATTGCTCTATATTCAGATTCTGCAGAACTTTTGGATATTGTTTTTTGTTTTTTCGTTTTCCATGAAATTAAAGAATCTCCCAAGAAAACACAATGGCATGTAACAGACCTGCAACTAAAAGTACATGCCCCCCAATCAACATCACAGAATGCTCTTAAATGAAGAGCAGAACTGGTAGGATAGAATAGTGCTGCATCTGTTGTACCTTTGAGATTCCTAACAGTGTGAAGAGCAGCCTGCATATGAGGCTCTCTTGGACAACTTAAGAACTGGCTCAAATGCTGAACAACATAAGAGAGATCAGGTCTAGTCAAGTTTAGATACAGTAACCTCCCTATAAGTCTCCTAAAAACTTCAGGATCAGGAAGTACAAGGCCATGCTCAGTGGATAAATGCAGACCTTTTGGTAAAGGAAAAGGTGCAGATTTACAATCCTGCATTCTTGTATCTTTCAGAATATCCAAAACATATTTCTTCTGATTGAGTAAGACACCCTTGCCTGACTAGATCACCTCCCAAAAAATATTTGATGAGACCTAAATCCTTAATAGTAAAAGCCTGGTCCAATGCCAGTTTCAGCTGAGGAATGAAAGAAGTATGATTTCCAGTGATCAAAAGATCATCTACATATACTAGAACAATAGTGATTAATCCATTCATTGATCTTACAAGCAATGAATAATCACTTTTGGACTGACTGAAACCATGACTGACAAGTAACTTTGTCAACTCTTTGTTCCACTGTCTAGAGGCTTGTTTAAGCCCATACAAGGATCTCTTCAACCTACAAACCTGCCTTGCCACAGCCTTGTTGTAACATTGGGGTGGCTTCATGTAGACTATCTCATCTAGAAAACCATGTAAAAAGGCATTATTGATGTCCAGCTGATGTATAGGCCATTGCCTGGATGCTGCAACACCTAATAATATCCTGACAGTCACAAACTTTGCCATTGGTGAGAAGGTATGCTTATGATCCTTACCTTCAACTTGGTTGTAACCCTTAGCCACAAGTCTAGCCTTATATCTTTCCACATAACCATCTGGCCTGAACTTAACCTTGTACACCCATTTGGAACCTATAGCTGTGAAACCAAGTGGAAGAGATACCAACTCCCAAGTTTTATTTGACTCAAGAGCTTGAAGTTCTTTATTCATGGCTTCAATCCAGTTGGAATCAGTTTTGGCTTGCTCATAAGTAGATGGTTCAGGAGTATGTAATACAACATTAAAAGAAGAAGAATGATGAGCAGAATTATGAGTAGAAGGTAAAATAGATTGTATGTTGTCAGGCATCACAAAATCTTTGATTTTGGAGGATATTTGCCTAGTTCTGGTAGAATGCCTAGGAGCCCGAGACACCACAACAGGAGGTTCAGCATTACCAGTAATGGAATCATCCTCAAAATTAGTACTTTGATCAACATTATTAGGAATGAAATCTTGTAATGAATTATTATTTGAAATACTAGTAGTAGGAATTTCTTGAGATTTAGAATGCATAGTATTACTATCATGAGGTATTATTTCATCAGGGAAAAACACAAAAGGAGATTTAGGCTTTGCATCAGGAAAAAGAAGAGGTTTTGACTGGTTTTTATAAGGAAAGATGTTCTCTTGAAAAATTACATCTCTACTAACAAAAATTCTATGTGTCTCAATCTCATAAAGCTTATAAGCCTTCTGCCCAAAAGGATAGCCAATGAACAAGCACTTCTTACCCTTAGAATCAAATTTCTCCTTGAGAGGTGTGTTTTTTAAAGCATGACATTGACAACCAAAAACCTTGGGGTCACTATAGCTAGGCTCCTTCTTCATTAGAATCTCATAAGGAGATTTCCAACCAAGGATAGTTGTGGGAAGTTTATTTATGACATGAGTAGCAGTAAGCAGGCTTTCACCCCAAAACTTCTTAGGCAAATTAGCATGTAACAACATTGCCCTAGCTGTCTCAACCAAGTGTCTATGTTTCCTTTCCACTCTATCATTCTGTTGTGGAGTCCCTGGCACACTTTTCTGATGCATTATTCCCTTCTTTAACATTAATTGGTAACAATACTCTTGAACTATTTCTGTACCATTATCACTCCTCACAGTCTTAACACCGGAGGCATATATATTATTGACTTGTGTCAGGAATCCTTCAAATACAGAAGCTACCTGTGTCTTACACTTTAGCAAAAAAAAGTCCAAATAACCCTAGACTGGTCATCTATTATGGTACAGAAATAGAAGGCACCAATGACTGATGCAGTTTTATAGGGTCCCCACAAATCAACATGAATGAGGTCAAAACAATGATCAGCCCTACTGGTACTTCTATTAAAATGAGATATGTGCAACTTAGCTTGAATACAAGTATCATATTCATAACTCTTCAGAGTTTTACAGCAACCAGAATCATCAATACATTGCATCTTGGCTAATGAAGTGTGCCCTAATTATCTAGCGTGTAATAGCTCAACTTTGTTATGCTCTTTACATTGAGAAACACTAGAACACAATGGATTACTTATTGAAGGCTGAGTACTATTATGAACAATCTTATTATTAAATTTCTTAGCATGAGACTTGAGCTTGTACATGCCCCTTTCTTGCACTCCACTTGACAGCTAGAAACAAGGTCATGTATCACACAATGATTCACAAAGAACTGAATCAATAATCCCGAAGTAGCAAGCAATTTTCCAACATATAAAAAGTTATGCTTGAAGACAGGCACAAATAAAGCATTGCGCAAAATAATGCCATTAACCAAATGAATATGTCCTGACTGAGTGACAATCTTCATAGAACCATCAGGTAAACCTATTTTAATAGGTGTTTTCAGATTATGCAATTGATCAAATAATTCAGGGTTGCCTGACATGTGATATGTAGCTCCTGAATCTATGATCCAGACATTAGATGAAGCGAGTGGAACAAACTGAGCTAAAGTTGTAACTGCAAAATTGACTGAACCATCTGAGCTATCAAGAGGATTGTTCTGCTTTGCCTGAGCTAAAAGCATCATTTGATTGTAAAAGATAGTAAGTAGCTCTGGATCAAAATGCACAGGAGTAACAAGTGTCTATGCAGGAGGAATATATCCAGAAGAGCTGTGAAAACCCCTTGAATTTGAGGCCACATGCTGTTCAGAACTTGTACCTTTATCAGCAAAGAAACTGGAAGCATTGCCTGAAAACTTTGACAAAAATCTTTCTCTTAATGCAAGATTTTTCACAAAACAAGTATCAACAGTATGACCTTTCTTAGTGCAGTGTAAACACCAGCGCTCCTCAAACTTGACCTTCTTGGGATTTCTTTTCCAAACATTCCAAGGCTGCTTACCAGTATTCTTGTAGGAATTCATAACACTGACATCTTGACTCGAATTCAGAACATTTGTGATCAATTTTTGGCTTTCAACCTGCTGCACAATGGAATATGCCTTATTGATTGGTGGAACTGGATCCATGGATAGAATGTTTGTGCGTAAATTCTCATAAGTATCACCAAGTCTCATGAGAAAAGTGATGACCTTTTCTCTGGAAACAATTTCAAGCAATCTTTTGTACAAATTACATCTACATTTCTCCATGGCTCCACAATTACACTCAGGCAGTTCTTCCAATTCTTCAATATCATCCCAATGTCGTTTGAGTATTGAAATATTCAACAACTGAAGAATTTTCGTGTGAAATGTTCTTCAGTTCTTTCTTCAATTGATAGAGTAATGGAGCATTAGACTGTCCATATCTTTCACATATATCAATCCAAAGTAATCTTGTAGATTTACAAGATAAGAAACCTTCTTTGATTTGTGGAGAAATTGCGTTTATCAACCTGCACCTGATCATACTATCAGTTCTCAACCATTGAGAATACTTTGCTGAATTCACACGAGGATTTGTAACAGTTCCAGTAATGAAACCTTGTTTATTCTTTGTGCTTAACGCCATCATAACACCTCTACTCCATGACAATAAGTTTTACCAGAAAAAATTGTAGTAGTTAATGTCATACTTGCACTGTCAGATTCTGAGAGGAAAAGAGGATCATCATACGGATTACTGTAAGAAGTTGCTTCAGCAGAAGTTTGATCAGAAACAGTCATTTTTAATGTTTTTGAAAGAAAAATTACAAATTTGAACAAAATAAAAGAGTAAACTTTGAATATCAGACAAATTTAGCAGAAGAATGAAGAAAGATATGCATAAACAGGTTTCTAAACCTGCTCTGATATCATGTGAAATGATGAAATATGAAGATACACTTCAGCAACATTCATGTAGTTGTACGCCATTGATACACTCACAAGCTCTAGTAATCAAAACAGAGGAAAGATTGAATGTAGAAGAAGAGTAAATAAAGTTTGTGTTGTATTGAATTAATTATGAAATCTGTACATTGGTTTGCTTATATACAGGAAGCTTGCTCCTTCTAATGAGCTGAGTCAAATCAGTTACAGTCAAGTCAAATCAGTTACAATCAAGTCAAAGTTTGTTACAACAAACTCTAGAAGCTTCTATAGAAATATCTAAGGTGGTGATGGTAGTACTACTGGTGGCTGGGCAGGATGTTGTAGCTGTGCTGGATACTGCATCAGGTATCTTTGTGGAGCTATGTTGAAGTCCTTTTGATGATGCTCAACTGCAACAGTCTCATGCCCTGATTCACAAGTTCAGCTCCATTCAGTTCAGTCCATTTCAGTTCAGCTTCATTCATTTCAGTTCAGTTCAGCTCCATTCAGTTCAGTTCAGCTCAGTTCAGTTCAGTTCAGCTCTAAAAAGTCAGAAAGAACAGGGCCTAAGTCCGCTTATACGTATTATTTGAAAACAAATTGATACTTGGATTAACTAGAAGGTATGTATTTTTCATTTAAAAAGTAACTGTTTTTAATATAAACGTTGTATATTATTTTAATAGATCGAGCATTCTATACTGACATGTGCCAGTAATGTGCTAATTGACATATGAGGTAATTTAAACGACACAAAAACAAAGCTGTGCTGTGTAAGTAAATACTGCCTATTAGAAATAAAATTAAGACAACTCCTCTAATTAAATCGAGCCAAAACTTGACTGATTTTTTTTACTCCTTGTTTATACAATAGCTACTACTTGTTGTAAATGTTCGTAATCGGCCTACTGTATCAAGCTACAGAATCAAGCTACGTAAATCTCCATCCGAACTTAAGCTTTTTTCCGAGCAAATAACAAGTTAAGCTTTAGTAATTAGATTTGACGAGTCCTAGCTCAAACCGCGATGAACTCCTAATTAAATTTGATCCATCCAATATCAAGCTGTATAAATACGAGTCCATATCAATCATCAACTTTTACTTATTAACAAACTTAAGAATTCATCAACTTTTACTTATTAACAAACATTAGATTTATTTGATCCAAATTTAAATCACCTTATTTGTGATAAATAGTTTATTTTACTAAATAAGCTACCTGATGTGCAATGCTATCTAGGATAACATTTCCAGCTAATTTTTCAGATTTCAGTTTGCAACTACTTTTTTAGGTTTTAGCTAGCTAACTTTTTAACTAGTTTTACCAAATAAAATTTTAAGATGCTAGATTAATGTGGCTATTCACATCATCTTTGGACCTTGAGAGGGAAACATCATACATACATGCTAATATGCTATAACTTCATGAAGAACTCACCCACTTTTTCCTTTTACTCACACAACAAAAAAAAACAATAAACTCTTTTAGTTAATTGTATAGTCAATTGTATATGATCTTTTGTGTCTCTTGTAAGCTTGGAAACATGATTACCCCACGAGGTAACCCTTTTGAATAGAAGGTCGGTCCATATCATATTATCATTGTCATAAATAAAACAATTTCACCCAACTCTAACTTTCATAAATTGTATTCTTGTCTGCCATCATTTTGTTGAAGAAATTGT
The DNA here is from genome assembly GCA_022085475.1 of Heliosperma pusillum. NCBI lineage: Eukaryota > Viridiplantae > Streptophyta > Magnoliopsida > Caryophyllales > Caryophyllaceae > Heliosperma > Heliosperma pusillum. The sequence goes on from JAIUZE010013905.1 coordinate 10,758, forward strand.
AAGCTTCCACCTAAGATAATTAAAGTAAAAAATATAGTAAAAAATTTCAAAGGAGGTGAGAATATATGGCATATGCTTCCACCATTTACAATTTTATATTTCATTTTTAATGTTATTAGTCATCACAAATTCTCATTGAAGACGGTGCATATCCGTATTTTATAAATATGGGTCAGATCTCCATTCAGAAGGAGGCAAGCGAAATAACAAGCAAGGATCCATTTAGTCTACACATGTTCTACTCACACTTGTCTCCTTATGAGAGAGAATCTAACCCGTATTCATTAAAACGGATATACCACGTCTTCAACTAGACAAGTGAATTGTCATGGATAAAACTATAAAAGTTATTAGGTTTAGTTTAAGAAAGTTACACTTGAAATGTCAAAGTTTACTTTTTAAAGGGAAAAGCTCTAGTTACTTTCATAATGCCCTTGTCGGCCATCATATGTCTCCTATATAATATATATGTACAAATTAATTATAGAAATTAAATCTCTCTTTTCTAATTATATTCTTTTAAGCTAAGCTTTATTAGGATGTCTAATATATATAATCACCCTAACTCCGTTAGTGTATGTGTAAGGAAATCAGTGTCCATTCATATATGTAGCAACTGAGGTTATTAACAATAAACAAATAGTTGTGGACGATGATTTTCCCATTCTTAATTTTTTACTTTCTCATAACGTTTATTGAATATGTATGAATATGAAGTAGTACATATTATACAAAAAAAAAATCAGTATATATGTAAATTTTCAGTAGAAATTGAAAGATCCTTACACTATAAATTTATGCAAAATATGATAAGCAACAAATCAGTGACAGAAAAATAAGGAAGCATCGGAAAATGAATTTTACATAATACAAAACGTAAATTTCATTAACAGTTTTTATTTTTGTTTCAAATAGAACATTTTAAAATTATTAATATTTGATCGTTATATCGTTTTGTAACAAGATTCAAACAATTAAAACTTAAAAAGAAATAGGAGAAAAAAATGCAAAAGGGATAATCCAAATCCAAATTATCAAAATACTAGCTGTCTATAATTCCTAAGATTTGGTCTTGTTTCAGACGGATCATTTTGGTCTGAAACAATAAGACGAGATTTTGTAAACATTTTACAGTTAGATGTAACCACTATTGAAAACAAGTTGATATAAGCTGTGGTTACATTTTATCAAAAAGTGGCAACATAATCCTATCTAATTTTTCAGACGGAAATAGTCCATCTAAAATAAGAATTTGCGAATTCGTAATTATAGGCAGCATCATACAATGTTATTATGGCTGCCGAATGATGAAGGTTGTTTAGAATTAGTCGTGTTATTGTGGGCGTGTGTGTACGTTGCCATGTTATTATTAGCTACGAGAGTATGAGTATCATATCCTCTGTACGGTATTGTGACAATCATGCGCTATCACATGTACACCAACATAACTATTCTACAATCTACACGCTTATACTTCTTAATTTAATTTAGGATAGTGATAAATTTACTACGGTTTATAAACGTCATACAAATACAAGTTAATAATATAAGTATTGTACTATTTATTTTCTCATAATTTGAGTGATATTAGTTACATTATGGTAGTGAATTTATCACTACCCTTAATTTACATGGTCTAGTTATCTTGCTCTATTTCGAATCGATATAAGGGTTCTTCTGATTTTTCACGCTTGCTACTCCTTCGGATATATATTTAATTATTATCATAAAATAATTGTTTTATTGGAAAGTCTAGATTAATTGTTTTTGTTTGGTCCCCACCATTTATAAAAATAAATTCATGCAAAAGGGTCATTTTAAATTAAAAGACTAGGTGCTGGATTTGTGCCCTAAGTGGACTATGACGGGGGTCTTGCCTAAACCGTATATGTTAATCTGTTTATTAGAGAATTTAATAATAATACGGAGTATATTCTACTCTAACAATATCTCATAATATTATGGGCAGGGTTTTGTTTTGGGCCTATTGTAGGTTTTATGAATTAGATCTTACAGAGTACTATATTACCCTAACAATTATGCATATCACAGAACCGTTCTGAATCTGTATTAGTATGAAAATTTCTAAAAATCAATAAAACTCTCATCCCTGCTGGCTTCTGGCATGTGAATGTATAGTATTAGCTAACACACCGTTAGTGATGATCCACGTAAATCTGTGTGTTACTTTTTTTATTGTTCTTTATTTATCTTTTTCACATCTGTTATAGAACTAGGAATATGGTTAAATTCCAATATATGTTTAATTACATTAGTTACCGTTGGATTTGGACAAAATAACACAAAAGATCCATTTGTGATAATGCTCGATAGTTTAGCAAAATAATTAGTAGACTACATGCATATTGTTATAACAGAAATGAAAAAGAACAAATAAAGAACAATAAAGACAAACACGTACAGATTTACGTGGTTCACTAACGGTCTGTTAGTTACGTCCACATGGCAGAAGGGAGGAGAGTTTTATTAATGTTGAGGAGTTTTTACAGAGTTTCAAATTCAGATTCAGAAGTTATGATATGTTATGATATGCATAACTGATAGGGTTAGGCTTAGAGAGTTTATATATTACTCTCTAAGACCTAATACATAAAACTTAAAAAGACCTAAAACAGGTCATAAACTTAAAACAGATTCCTAACCCAAACAGATTAACAAAAATCCAACACATATAACCCTCAAATCCAACACATATAACCCTTAAATGACACAACCTTCATTTCATCAAATCACCCTTATAAAATAGTGGTTGATATACAAACTATCAATGGCACTTCCTATACATTCTTTACCAAATACCAACACACTAACATAATCAAACTTATAGATGAACAACTAAAGAAAATAAAAAGTTTTAATTAGGTGATTACTTTTAGTTGAACACCAAAAAAATAGTAAACAAATTTGTAATCAACTAATCTTAATGCTTAATGCACCAAATAATACGGACAATGACATAAGCTAAAGGTTTATTGTAGGGTAATGTGCCTCCCTAGAAGGCTTAGAGGGGTTAATCAACATTAATTAGCCTTTCCATGGCCATAGAAGGTCATGTACCTTTATCGGTTCAATTCTTAAACAAAGAAAGCAAGTGAACTTCCATGTAATCTTATCTCCCAACTTATCAAGTCGATCACTCTCCACGCAAAAACTAGGACACAAATATGCTAAAAAGATTATTTGTCCTTTTAAAGTACACACGACGTGACTAAGTGGCCAAACTCACGAGCTCATATATATGATTTTTTTGTTTGTTTCACCTTACATTATCTCATGTTATGCGAGACTGTATTTAAGGAGACTTAGTGATATTTATATTTAGATTATTTCGGTGTTACTACAAAGAAATTTAAGAAATCAATAAAGTTTATCTTTGTATCTATTTTAAAATGATAATATTGATTTTATATTGAGATATACTCCTTACTTTTTCAATAAGTCATTTTAGAAAAATGCACAAATATTAAGAAATCAGACAAAGTAACAATTGATTAATTGCACAATTAAATACTCCATTAAAAGTTTAAAACAATTTCCTAGAATATTGAAAAAGCAATAAAAGCAATAAATATTGAATGAAATATACGTACAAATTTGTAGAATTTTTCACGTACCTATTAATGAAACCAACTCTCATAAAGTATATTTAGAGGGTTCACCTAATTCTCGTCTTATAATTTAGAACTTTTGAAAAAAGCTAAAATGACTTTTATTTGGGAACATATGGAGTATAGTCTTATCGTGTACTTGCAATTAGGTTTATTTTCCGGGTTACGAAACATCGTCGACGTTTTATAAAACATCGTCGACGTTTTTCATAAAAAAGACGTAACTACCCTTTTATTCATTTTCTCACTAAATTCATTTTCTCTCTTTCCCTAAACTCTCCCTCTCATCCTGCCCGACCCCACCGCCTGTCCCCACCGCCCGACCCCACCACCACTGCCTCCCTGACCACCACAGCCACCACCGGCCGTCGCCCTCCCGCCACCTGCACTGAAACTATTCAGAAAAGACAACTAAACAATGACAAACTGAGCTAAGATTAAGACACTTGCAAGTACTCTGTTTCTGTTTGAATTGATTGTTAAAGAACAAGGATAGGACCTTAACCAAAGCACAAAGCCAATGGTTGAGGGTTGAACCTTGATCCCAGCACACAGCTAAGGACCCAAGCTCACTTCCAAGCACACAGCAAAGGAAGTTGTCTCAAGCACACAGCCAAGAGATGCAACAGAAACAAGGTTTCAGTTTTATATTTTACTTCAAATCTGTCTTTCATTCATTAGGAAATGGCCTTATATAGGCAAGGAGATTACATCCTACTCGTTCAATACATCCTAGGGCCACAATTGGCTTGCAAAAGAAACAGAAATAACAGCTACATTGTTCAGAATTAAAGCAATAAAGTAGAAAAGCAGTCTAATGAGACAATCTGCCTTAATGGGGTTGTTTAGGTTGAAACTGGTGGAGGAGTGGACTTCCAGGCTTGAATCTTGAGCTCAACTGAAGTTGGATGAATGCCAAAGGGTCTGCTAAAAGATCCTCGAGCTTGTTTGTTCAAAATAGGAAAGTTTGATAGTGACATTTAAACTACTGCAAAAGGCTGAATTCCTGGACAGTTTGTAGTTGTCCCTAAGCTAACTTTTTGTGTGTTTGTTTCTGGGGGGGGAAGTCCTGGGGAAAGTTGTAGAGGACCTTCCCAAGACATAGGTTTGAGGGTTGGTTAGGCTTGTTTGATTGTGTGGGGCCCCATGGACCTTGTTTAGAAAGGCTGTGATAGGCTGTTTTTGGCTGGGGGCTGTTTTTGTTGTGTTGGGTTTGTTGGGCTGTTGGCTGAGCTTTGTTGTGGCCTAGTCTTGGGAAGTGGATGGCTAGGCTTTGTTCTGGTTGTGGTGGTGTTGTCTTAGCAGGCTTGAAGTGGTTGTGGCTTGGACTGAATAGAACATTGTCATAGCTGGTCATGGTGTTGTCTGAATGTAGGTTGTTGTTTTGATGTTGAGTCTTGTCTTGAGTTTGTGTCTTGTCTTGAGCTCGTGTCATGGCTCGTGTCTTGGCTTGGTCACATACTCCCGTTGCAACCTCCTTTTCTTGAAAAGGATTTGCCCTCAAATCTTCCTCACCTTCATCATCTGATTCACCATGGTAAGGACTCAGGTCTCCAACATTGAAAGTACCATGTACACCATAGCTTCCTGGTAGATCCACCTTGTAAGCATTGGTGCCTATCTTCTCCAATATCTCAAATGGTCCATCAGCTCTTGGCATGAGCTTGTTTCTCCTCTTGTCTGGAAATCTCTCTTTTCTTAAATGCAACCATACAAGATCCCCTGCCTTGAATTCCCTTGCTTTCTTAGGCCCCTTGGACCTAGCCTTGTACAACTCATTGGACCTTTCAATCTGCTTCTTGACTTGCTCATGAATCTGTATCATTTGCTCAACTCTTTTCTTTGCATCATAGCTTGCCTTGTTTCCTTTGACTGGTGCTAGGTCTGTAGGCATGAGAGGATTAGTGCCATAAACTGTTTCAAAAGGACTTTTACCTGTGCTGCTGGAGGGAGCTCTGTTGAAGGCAAATTCAGCTTGTGCTAGCTTGAGGTCCCAATCTTTTAATGACTTAGAAACAATGCTCCTTAAGATCTTCCCTAGTGTTCTGTTAGTGACTTCTGTCTGCCCATCAGTTTGGGGATGGTGAGAAGTACTAAACAATAACCTAGTCTTCAATAGCTTCCACAAGGTTCTCCAGAAATGGCTCATGAACTTTGTGTCTCTATCTGAGACAATGCTTCTAGGGACCCCATGTAACTTGACAACCTCCCTAAAGTATAGTTCAGCTACCCCCAATGCATCCTCAGTCTTCTTACAAGCAATGAAAGGTGCCATCTTGCTGAATCTATCTACAACCACCATGATTGAATCCTTTCCCCTTTGAGTTCTAGGTAAGGCTACAATAAAGTCCATACTGAGGTCTTCCCATGGCTTGTTGGGTACTGGAAGTGGGTGTGTAAGGGCCTGCTTGAAAGTGTGCCTTGGCTAGTTGACAAGATCTGCATCTCTTGAGGGCATCTTGCACATCACTGAGCATCTTAGGCCAATAGAACTGATCTTGTAAGATGTCATAGGTCTTCTGTACCCCAAAGTGACCAGCAAGGCCATTGGAGTGAACCTCTTTGACCAGTAGTCCCCTATAAGGTCCCTTAGGCACACACAGTTTGTTTCCATAGAATAAGTATCCTTCTTGAGCTGTGTACTTGCTCCCTTTCTTGACTTGCCCTTCTTGGTGTACCTCCCATTCATGCTTGAAGTCTGGGTCCTCTTGATAGAGCTCTTTCATAAATTCAAACCCCAACACCCTTTGCTCCATGAAGGTCAACATTACAGACCTTCTAGACAATGCATCAGCTACAACATTGTTCTTACCTTCTATGTACTTGCTGGAGAATGAGAAAGATTGCAAGAACTCTACCCATTTGGCATGCCTGGGGTTGAGTTTGTGTTGTCCATTGATGTATTTGAGAGCCTCATGATCAGAATGAAGCACAAAAGGCTTAGGCTTCAAGTAGTGTCCCCAATGATTCAATGCCCTCACAATGGCATAGAATTCCTTGTCATATGTGGAATAGTTAAGCTTGGCCCCATTTAGCTTCTCACTAAAGTATGCCACAGGTTTCTTTTCTTGAGTAAGCACAGCTCCTATGCCAAGACCACTGGCATCACACTCTACCTCAAAGAGTTTGTTAAAGTCTGGTAGAACCAATATTGGAGACTTGCACAATAGCTCTTTGATCAGATTGAAGGACCTTTCAGCCTTCTCATTCCACTTGAACTCTCCCTTCTTCATGCACTCAGTAATAGGGGCCATGATTGAACTAAACCCTTGTATGAACCTCCTATAGAAAGATGCCAACCCATGGAAACTTCTTACATCAGTAACAGTTTGGGGAATGGGCCATTCCTTGATTGCTTGCACTTTCTCAGGATCAACTGCTACCCCTTTCTTAGAGATGATGAACCCAAGGAAGTAAACCTCAGGCTGCATGAAGGTGCACTTCTCTAGCTTGCCATACAACTTGTTTTCTCTTAGGACCTCAAACAACAACTTCAGATGTTGCAAATGTTCTCCCTTAGTTGAACTGTAAATAAGAATATCATCAAAGTAAACCACTACACACTTGCCTAAGTAAGGCCTTAGGACCTCTGTCATCAACCTCATGAAGGTGCTAGGGGCATTAGACAACCCAAAAGGCATCACCAGCCATTCATAGAGCCCATGTTTAGTCTTGAAAGCTGTCTTCCATTCATCCCCTGCTCTTATCCTCACTTGGTGGTAGCCCTGCCTCAGATCAATCTTAGTGAACACTTGAGCCCCACTTAGCTCATCCAGAATATCATTAAGTCTAGGTATGGGAAACCTATACTTGATGGTAATGTTGTTGATGGCCCTACTATCAATACACATACGCCAAGTCCCATCCTTCTTTGGCACAAGCAAGGCTGGTACAGCACAAGGACTGAGGGACTCTCTGACATAGCCCTTGTTGAGTAGTTCACCTACTTGAAGTTGGAGCTCTTGTGTAGCCTTAGGGTCACTCCTGTAGGCTGGCTTGTTGGGTAAGATAGCTCCAGGCACTAGGTCAATGTGGTGCTCTATCCCTCTAAGTGGTGGCAGTCCACTAGGAAGCTCAGTAGGGAAGACATCACCATAACTTTCTAGGATAGATTTGACCTCGTCAGGGATATCAATGATACTCATCCCAGTCTCCTTGACTAGCAATATGTATACAGGTTGTAGCTCACTTAGCTCTTGTGCTATTTCTGATTCACTTATCAACATGACTTCTTTGGAAGCCTCACTCATGGGGTTTGGGTTGATCTTTAAAGCAGGTGGTAAAGGTGCTAGGGTGATCTTCTTCTTACCATACTTGAAGGTGTAAGTGTTGTCTCTCCCATGGTGTATGGCATCCCTATCAAACTCCCATGGTCTCCCAAGCAGGAGGTGACATGCATCCATAGGTAGAACATCACAAAGACTCTCATCCACATACCCTTTACCAATTGAGAAAGGTATAACACATTGTTTATCCACCTTGATTCAGCCCCTTTGTTTAGCCATCTGAGTTTGTAAGGTAGGGGGTGGTCTTTGGTGAAACTGTGACACCCTCAAATTTGCGGAAAGAAAAAAAATAATTTAAATACATAACAAAGGGTGTCATAAATAAAAGGGTCATTACAAAACGGAAATAATATTCTACAAAAGAAATATACAAGACGGGAGACATATCTCCCGTATAAATACGGAAATGAAAGAGTGTATAATAATATACAATCTAAGAACCGAATATAGGTCCAAGGTAATACTTCGCTCGCTAGCTCGTCAATGTACCCAATGTATGCATTCACCACCTGTTCGACCGCATTAAATATAAACACGGAAGCCACAGTCAGTGGGGAGTAACTCCGAGTCCTCCCAGCCACGAAATGTCGAGTTTAATGAAACATGAATAACATAAAAGCAATGTATATGGAAAATACAAAACTTAAACATATATGATATGCTTTTCATGTTATGAAACAGATAACTAACAAATAACCTAGCATGTGAAAGCTATCATGTGAAACCGATAATAAACTATGACTCGAGGTAGGGAAGCTGGTATGCTAGCTCAGAGGTTCCTCTCAGAAACATGGCCATTATACACTCAAACCCTAATCAACACGTAATCATGTGAATCAGTTAACAATCGGTAATCCAAACTCTATCAATCATAGCCGGCTTGCATCTCACCTTCTAGAACTCATAGAATCATACAAACATGAAAGACCAATACCTCTACAAACAGGCATAAGTTCTCAGGACAGTCAATAGAAGACTTCTGTAACTCGAGGCTATACCACA